>CAHIKZ030001458.1:1792500-1870000 GCA_903632075.3 Acanthosepion pharaonis | reverse complement strand
GGATTATGACAATGAGGAAATGAGAAACCAAATCTATTTAATCTTTTTCTAGACTATGCCCCGAGCATTTACTAGTATACACATGGAAAGATAGGCACTGGTCATTTAAGTATTCCATATAGAGACACAAGGATGCTTAAATAATGGGGTTTGAAATGTTTCGGTATTGAGTCTACACCAGATATATACAACTTTTCGATGGACAAGAAGAAGAAATCACTATTGATGTAGTCATATGCTGCTGTGAGGTCACTATAGCAGGCATATAATTTTCTAATGGTTGAGATTCCTCTGTACGCGTGCAGGTTTCGGGGGCTAATTTTATTTTGTTTTCATAGTGCATTAATTCCCCAGAGCTTCGGGAACCGCATCTGATTCTAGACTTCTTTTAAGAAACTGAGATTTTTCTTTTAATTCAAGGAGAAGGCATGTTGTTTTCAAAAGTTCAACGTCATTGTCGAATAATGCTCTATCTTTCTAACTTTCTTGTTTTTCACTATTTTCGTTGCTGTTCATGTTTGGAGGCAGTCTTTGTAATATGGTGACTTTGAAAATGGCATATGAGGTTCTTGTTTAGCTTCATCATACCATCTTTTTCATTAATACATACATGTCATTTGACATAGAACAAAGACGAATAAGCTGCAAAAAGAAAAGTTTATTCACTGTGTTCTGGTCAAATATTTCATATATTTCCAATTTTACGACTCTTTTAGTGTCACCATATTTGTAAATGACTGCTAACATTTCCAACGGGTAATAAATGCATTAAACATCGATTGTAAGAAGACAGAATGCATGGTCATTAGCAAGACAGCACGTGAGCAAGTACGAATTAGAGACATCAAAATGAAGCAAACATAGAAAAATAATTATTTGAGAAGGACGGAATATATGACACAGAAATCGATAGGTGTATCGGAATACCGAAAATACCTTCTAGAAGCTAAACAAAGTATTAAGAAATAGGAAAATTTCGTTAGATACAAAGATGTGTTCAACTGCTATGTAATATCATCCCTCCTATATGGCAGTGAATGTTTGAAAATTTCGTCACAGATAAAGGCAATAGAAATATGAAATTTGGTTCTACTGAAGGATGATGAGAATACCATGAACGGATCATGTAAGCAACGAGGAGTTTTAAAGGAAAATGGAAATAGAAAAGACACATGTCTAAAATCAGAAAGAGAGAATTGAAATTTTTGTGATTCATAATGAGGAAAGAGAGCTTGGTGAATCAGACACTGACAGGGTATACTGAAGGCAAGGCGAGCAAAGGCGTATAATGAGTAACCTAACAAACGATCTTGTGTAAATGATTGGTAGAACAGGAAATGGGAGTGATGGTAAGGAGATAAACATTACTATGAGCTACGAAGAACAGAAAGTAGTGATTGCCGACATCTAGAAGGGTTATGTTACATAAAAAAAAATTATGTGTGTTTGTAGGATGTATGGTATCCGAAGCAAAATTGAATATGATAAGACAATGTGGAAAATTTATAAACAACGCTGACTTCTACAGCTTATTCTAACCTGGTGAAGCCAGAGAGAACAGACACTCTCGTCGAAACGCGTCGTTTATAATTTTCCACTTTGTCTCATCATCTTCAAAATAATGTATGTTAATATATTTTATATTTAAATTACGTTATTGAAATGAGTAAACTGATTAAAGTTTAATTCCAGTTGTATTTGGTTTTAGCATCTTTAATGAAATATTCCATTATTCGAGTATTGAGATTGAAAGTTCTTTGTAAAAAATTGTTTTAATTTAAAAGATGCTTGCAACCATTTTTTTAATTCCAAGATATATCCGAACACCCGAACACAGGTTTTGTGTTGGTGATATGGCCCAGATCTGCTACACAAAAAAAAATGTGAACAAATGTCCGAAAAAATGAGTCTTCTCCAATTTATAGATATTTCTCAAAATTCTCAAGATGTTCTCAAAAGCTGGTTCCAAAGTATGTGCTAAACTCTACCCTTCTTGGTATTATTTACCAGGTGAAGCCAACTTAATTTGAGTTACGATTGCCATCAACTTGAATATGAAGCAGTCTTTTAGAACAAAAAATTTAGGGCTGTTGATTGGAAATCCAGACATTGGGAGCCGGTCTCATAAGACAAAAAAGTAATCCAGAACACTACTTGTCACATTAGGCGATCGGGGCCTTGACGCTGTCAGAATTCCTCCTATGCGTGTATATATTTAAGATAGAATAGTCGCGTAAATCCTGGAGGCCTTAGCTATGCCCTGGGCATCGCCTCTGTCTAAGAAAAAAGGCTTTTAATAACAAAAAAATAAGAAGAAAAAGATTTTTAGTATTTTCTTCTCTGATTCCCTCTGCTTTACCGTCGTCTTTCTTTGTCCCGCTTAATCTATAAGACTTGATTTATCCTCTCGTCCTTCTGTCTCCAAAAACACAAATGAACGTGGGCATATGTTATTTATTAAATCTACTGGCCGGCCGGGCGGCCCAGATGCCATTAGCAGTCTCGGCCACGTCACTGGGTCATATTCCCCGTTGTTTTGTCCATGGCTAGTTCCGTTCAAGTGGAGGGAGCGGAAAACAAAAAGACAGTAAAGCTGAAAAAAAAACTGCGCGTAAGAATTTGGGAGTTTTGCTATGCTTGTTAAGCTTTTGTTTTTTTTCATTTGTATTTTAGCTCATATATATATATATATATATATATATATATATATATATATATATATATATATATATATATGCTTGGGACCTCCGGCCCCAGATAAGAGCTGTCATTGGTAAGAAAAATGAATAAAGGAAGATGAAAGAAGGCAAGAAAGGTAAACGGAAAGAAGAAAATAAAAATCAACATAAAATAGAACGTTAATGCGACTGAGCTGTTGAAATGGAATGGTGACCTTCCACGGCAATGAAGTGGACTTTTAGTATTTGTTTTGTGATGTGTTTCAGGAATTTTACTTTACAAATGTAATTCTTCCGTATTATTGAACACTCAACATCGCACATACACAATGTACATGCATCCGCGCATAAACAATTTAAAAACGACTCCTGAAAATTATAGAATGTTTCTTTATATATATATATATATATATATATATATATATATATATATATATATATCATATCATATCATATTAGATGATATTTTAACGGATACACATATATGAGTAGGCGCTCCATTTATTTTAAATTGTATAGTATTTCGCCTCCCGACCTGAATATTCGAGAAAACTTAATAAAGAAAAATGCCCTCCAGCAGGGTATTTACTTATTACTAAAAGTGATAAAAACATTATCGGATTAATAAATTTTTAAAAATCGATTAATTCTTTATATATATATATATATATATATATATATATATACATTTTCATTAAATAATATAGACAAGTGTTGTCTATTTATTTTATGTAAATTCTTTTCATAACGTCTGATAAGCTTAGTAATAATGTTATTAAACTTTATCAGACGTTATGAAAATAATTTACATAAAATAAATAGACAACTCTTGGGTATATATATTTAATGAAACATGTATGAATGGAAAAATACTGCCTAAATACACACAATATATATATATATATATATATATATATATATATATATATATATATATATAAACATGTTTTGTTAAATAATTTAGACGTATTATGTCTATTTATTTTAGTTTTAATCCTTGCGAGTCGACGAATTAATTTCTTGGTGACCGTAGAAAACTGATCAAGAAAAATACCAAAATTTTCTTTCAAATAATTTTATTTTCTCAAGTACTTTTAATCTCAATATCAGCGGAAAAGTTTTTCAAACCGATCCACTTTCCAATATTTAACCAAACAATTATATTTAGAGAAGAGCTTCTAGATTATATCGCGTTCACACACACACACACACACACACACACACACACACACACACACACACATATATATATATATATATATATATATATATATATATATATATATATATATATATATATACTGCCGATCAAAAGTTGCATACCACCCTCAGTTGTTTTTCTAAGTTCATAAATAAAGGCTAATTTTGCATATTTGGATAAATAAATTCCTTTATTATGTATATATGCATTCGCTTATATAAAATCCAAGCAAGCATTATAACTTTATTTGCATAAGCTTTGGGAATTTTTTCGAACTTATACCTTTTCTGAATTGAAGAGCAGAAATTTACAACATTTTCAAATTCATTGTTTGGTAGATGTTCAGTTCCATCCTGATTAATATGTGATTGTAATTAATTTTCAGACACTGTTAAGATGCCAAGAACTAACAGATTAGTATTGAAAAAAAAGCCCACGTGAAAATTCTTTCATTAGAAGGATATTCCGAACTTCAAATTGCAAGAAAATTACATATCTAAAAACGGGGTGTATTATTGCCTGCAGAATGTTGACAGAAAAAGATCTGAGAGGCTCATAGTAATATCTCTTTTGGAGGATAGAAAAAAAGAACAGAAGAAAAAGACCACCCTAACTAGTTACGGAATTTAATTCTACACGTCAACATCCAATACAGGCTAGGATTGTTAAGAAAAAACATATTTCTTTTGGATATGTATCAGTTAAGAAACCTCTATTAAAAAAAGAAAATAAATTGAAAAGACTAAGATGGTCACAACAGAATAAGGATTAGTAAAAGGTACTATGGACTGATGAATACAAATTTGAGCTTTTTGGAAGTAAACGAAGAGTGTTTGTCAGACGATTTCCTTCTGAACGAAAGAGTGAAAATTACATTGTGTTTGGCGGATGTTTTGGAAGGGAGATTACTGGAGACTTCGTTCAAATTAAAGGCATTATGCGAAAGGAAAAATATTCAATACTGTAGAGGCATGCAGATTTCTTCTGGCTGCTGCATTATTGGACAAAATTTTGTTTTGCAACAAGATAATGATCCAAAACACAGCTCAAAACTTAAATTATCTCAAATCAAAGGAAGATAAGGGAATTTTACAAACCATGACTTAGTCCGCTCAGTCTCTAGATCTTTCTCCCATTGAACTAGTCTGAACGAAATTGATCGTAAAGTTCGAAGTGCACTGTTTAAGAATAAGGAAGATTTGTTTACACATTTACACACTGCTCGGGAATCACTTCTACCAATACACTATTACAAGACATTAGAAAGGATGCCAAGTATTTGCTCTGCAGTAAAAAATGCTCGTGGTGGATTTTTTAATAAAAAGAAAAAATAAATTTGCCTTCATTGACATTATAATTATTTTATATTAATTTTGATTTAAATTATGTGCATAATTGCATGCAAACACAGAAAAAATAAATCTATTTCTTTAAAGGCTCATGCTTTTAAAGAAATAAATTGAATCATTTTTTAACTTGAATAAAAAATGATTCAAGTTAAAAAATAAAGTTTATAGAAAAAAATCAATGTGGTCCCAAACATTTCGACGGTAGTGTATGTATAAGACAAAATTTAGGAAATTTGACCATAAAGTAAATCCCTTACAATAATAGCTGTCTTCTCACAGGGGGTACAAGTCACAAAAAGTTGTTGCAAATTCAAGATAACTACTTCGGTCTCGCGCGCTTTCATTTTGGCTAGCACCTCATGCACACACACGCACACACACACGCGCACACACACATATATATATATATATATATATATATATATATATATATATATATATATGTCACATAAACTATAAAATAGCGACTACAAATACAAGAGACATCGTCAACATCTTCTATAAGCTCTTTTTTCAGTAGCACTATAAGCGACGGTATTCCTATAAGATAGTTGCAGATACCCTTTGATAGACCGAGATTTTACAAAATTTTGTAGAAAAAAGCTTTTCAACATCAAAAGGGATGCTGGAATATTAGCATTAGCCAATGTTGCTCTTGGAATATAACACCGCAAAAATATATCTTACATACTTAGATGTATACGGTATTCGTCTGAGCATGAAACACGTTACTCAACAAAAAGTCTGTGATTTTCATAGTTTATTTATATATATATATATATATATATATATATATATATATATATATATATCTCAAAAATGTGTAGACGAACATTTCTATAATGGTTCGTTTCCCTAAATAATTTAATCTTTTATTTTTATTGGTATTAGGTTTCTTCTTTGTGCGTGTGTGTATGTATGTGTGTGGTGCTTGCGCGAGCGTGTGTACGCCTGTACGTGTGCGTATGTACATAAGTGTAGGATCTCGTAGGTGTTTTTCTTCTCATAATGTTCTCGTTTCCTTATACACACGCATTATTCTTTTTCTTTCTTTTCTTTATCTTTCGGCTCTGAATGTTAAAAGATAATGTATACAATGTTATATCTGATGTCAGACATATTTAGGCTAATGTTCTTGAGTATTCTGGGGTTTTCTAAAGTTTTTGAAAGTTAGGTTTATTTTTTTTTATTTCTTGTTTAGATAATTATTTTTTTATTTATTTTTTGTTTAAATAATTATATAAAGCGTGCGATGGATAAATTGTCGTCTAAATTACGCAAAAATGAAAATAATACTGATATCTCATTTTAACAGATATATTTATCAAAATTACACAAAAATATCTTGAAATACAAAAGAGTAAATTTATCCAATAAAATCACCATTTGCTTCAACTACGACCTCCAGACGACTTTGGAATCTCCTGCAACTCTTCTGGACAGTCTCCTTCTTTAATTTGGTGAATGCTGTCAAAATAATTGCCTTCAGTTCATCTTTGGTGTTACAAGGAGTTTTGTTGATCTCTCGCTCAACTGCGCCCCACACATAATAATTAAGGGGGTTGAAGTCTGGGGAGTTAGTTGGCCAGGTGTAAGGGATGATGTGATGGCAGAAATTGTGTAGTATGGTGCAGAGTTCTGTTGCCAGACATTAGTGTCTTCCGACATCCACTCTTTTGATCCATGGCAGCACCCCCTCCTCAAGGCACTTGATGTAGGCCTACGTGTTGAATTCGAGAGATCTTTTCTTATTAGAACGATCAGAGTGAGCTTTTTGGTGCTGCTATACCTTCGTAATCATCTTTAGAATCTTTCCAAATCCTCTGCAATTTCATCAGATTGACACCCAAATAATCTGAAATATTCATATGGTAGCTTCCGGAGCGAATGCCAAGTAGTACAGCATGCCATTTCAAAATTTCCTGCAGAGTGAATTGCGTCATGGTGCTCTTTTACGGTACAGAACTGACCCTAATATACTGTGTAGTTGGAAAATCAAAAACAACCAAAGCGCATGCACGAAATGAAAAAATATAGGGCAATTTACACATCGCACCCTGTACATAACATATAAAAGCGGACACTGGGGTTAACACCAATCGGCGACAGTCTGTTTCATGTCCTGAAAGTGGCATTCAAGCCTGAAATAGATTGTCGCCGCCTGGTATCGACCTCAGTGTCCACTTTTATATTTTATATTTACATGCGCTCTATCTCTGACATTGAGCACTTTTACTTATAAATATAGCATTCTTTGAATTACATTTTTATCATATATATATATATATATATATATATATATATATATATATATTCTTGGTTGAACATTTTGCATTTCACTATATTTTTTATTAAGAATAATTTACACACAGGCAACATAGCATAGCGGGGAGGCACTGAAAGGTTTTCGTTTGAACTTCGAAGGAATTTGAAGACAAATTTGAGGTTTGACTATTTATTCAGATATTGTGAAGTTGGTTGGGACGAGAACTTTTCAGCATGCCTCATAAAATTAAATGAATGTATTATTTATGATATCAATATAGAATTACAGGCCGTAATTGAAGTCATATCTTAAAATACGCTAAGCAACTGGAAAAATGAACAAAAGATAACATCTTGTAAATGGAATTATTTATCGAAAATAATTATCAAAATCAATCTAAATTTATCTGTTAGCAAATGATAAGCACTGATTATTAAGCCAAATAAATGAAATAAAAGTCATACGATATAAGTGAGCAAAGATAAATATAATAATTTAAAAATATAATTAAAAGATAAATTTAGATGGGGATTTGGGCGAAAAGAGATCTGAGCTCACATAATTCTCAAGAATTTTATCACGATTTGAAATCATTTGCCCTTCGTCATTTCTTTTCTTTCTTTTTGTCTTTTATAACGACCTTCTCCTTGCTTTTTTTTTTCTTTCTTGGAACAGAACATCATACACCCTCACGTACACACACGTACGCATACACACACAGATTTATATTATTTTTACCCAAGCAAGGTGATAATAAGACGCCAGGAGTTGCTGAGAATGAAAGAGAATGAAAAGACTTTAGCGATGAGAACGGAGAATAAAAGAACAGGATTCTTGATGAAAGAAGATGGTGATTGTCGTTGCATTTAAACAATTGTAGATAGTAAGTAATAGGGAATCAAATAAACTGTGAGAGTATTTCGCAGGCAAATGCAAGAAAAGAAAATATCAGGATAGAGCTTACGGTAACATCTATTTTCCACAGTAACACGATGAGACATAGTGACCAATCTAGTAGTACGCTTAAATTCATGAGGTCGAGTTAGCAAGGAGAAAAACTCAAGAGAACAATAATCATGAAAATATTTATAGAAAAGACAGAGTGAAGTCATGTCAAGGTGGTGGAAAAGTAACTGAAGTCGCGTTGCCAGGTCAGGACCTATAACAGTACAGACCCTTCTTTGGATTGTGCAAGATGGATTCTGGTGAGAAACATTGTCTGGCACGACACAGAGACCCAACGTTCCTGGCAAGTAAACCTAATAATAGATTCAATATAATCACTTTACGTGATGTCCATGGAAAACATGGAGACGACAAAGGTGCAGAGTCCTGGATGTCAAATGTTAGACAAAAATGGTTCTGTATGATAATTAAAAGTTAGCCGTTTCTTTCTGCCTTTACAAGCTGTTTTTTGCCCCAGTTAACAACTGATTGGATGTCGTTTTTGATATCAGCTGCCAGTTTTGCTTTGTCGGGCCTATCGAACTTACTATAATGACAAGAGTAAATAGTTGTGTTTTAAGTATAAAGTCGTAGATGGAAACTGGTGACACCAGGAAGATCGTTTATGATGATAAGAAACAATGTAGGTTCAAAGATAGAACACTCGGGTTCGCCGCATTAATGATCTAGAAGCGTAGCGGTTCAACTCGACATTCATTAGCTGATTTATTAAGAAGGATTTAATTAAGTTATATATTCTACCTGAGCAGCCGAAAAAAGGTGACTTGAATTATCGGAGTTCGAACGGGGCATGATAGCGGCAGCCAGACAGATGGAATATTCCATCTCTGAAATTGTAGGGATATTTGATATCACTCGATCAACGGTGTTATGTGTTTGCCGGGAATACCTAATGGGAAGTATTACCACACACAGTGGACAGTTCATTGACCAATCGCAGCATTTGGATAGAATTGTCTGTAGTAAGACTTCAATCACAGCTACGTCAATGGCGTATATTCAGAAGGACAGCTGAGCATTTTTTCGCAGAAGACTCATTACGGTGCCCCTGTTAGCACCACAATATCATTAATTGGACCCTAGAATATTGGAAATGCATGGCACAATCCGATCAGTTTCTATATCAGTTTTTTTGGACTGATGGTCGTATTCGAGTGTGGTGAAGACACGAACAGCTAGGCATTTCTAATGGAGTAAGGCGTGTTCACTTAACATGGAACGGGTCAAATAGTTCGCCTGAATCCGTCATTGTCCGTTATCTTGGACGTTGCAATACTTCATGACTTTTGCATTTCTTCATAGATACCAAGCATCACAAATCATAGGTTATTCCAGCAAGAAAACGTCCAGTGTCATCGCATCAAAGTTACCCAGGATTAGTTAGAAGCGTATTTCTGGAGACTATGTCTGGTCGTCATAAACCCAATCGAGCGTTTATGTGATGTGCTGGAGAGGTTTATTCGCATGAAGCATATTTAATACACATATCAGGAAGTTATGAACAGCTGTCGAGACGGTATGGGTCAGTACCTCGTCAGATTTCTACTGAACGCTCGTGGAATCAATGCCACGACAACTTTTCTCTAGGTGAGAGGGATTTTTGTAGAATATACAAAGCAACTATTTTTGGGGCAAGTTCGTCATGCACATTTATATATATATATATATATATATATAGTGTATGTCTTGTTCAATGCGCTACATATGAATAACATGCTACATATGAATAACAGGTTTTCTACATGACACGTCGATGTTGGTAATATAAAAATCAAGCTGTACTGAGCAAAATCTATGAAAAAACACAAACACACACAATCACGCACACGCATATATATATATATATATATATATATATATATATATATATATATATATATATAGCACTAATAATAAAAAAGGAAAAACAAACACTCAATAACATTAACTATGAACACGGTCACGACGTACTGAGCGTGGTTGGAGAATAAAACATTCCTATAACTTTAGATACACACAGAAAAATCCCACGCATTCAGTTAAAAATAAAAAATAAGAGTGTCCTTGATAATGGCTAAAAAGATAACCGAAAGTGCTTGGATATGCAGGACTTTTGGATAGTTTAACTATCTATCTATCTATCTATCTATCTATCTATCTATCTATCTATCTATATTAAGGAAAAGAAGTATGACAAAGTGGATAGTTTTCGTGTGAAGCGTTTCGTCCTTTAGGGCGTTATCGGACTAAATTTATGCTTACGTTCATGTGACAGCACATGCGCACGAATGAGAGATGCTGGAAATTTAAGATTTTAAAATATTTTTATTTTTATAATGTGTTTTGGGTATATAATCTACCCGATTTCATTTAGATTGTTTTTGTTTTCATCACATTTGTTATTAAATATCCCACACTGTGATAAAAGATCAAGAATGGTGAAACGTTGGAAGAACGTGGACGCAAATGTACTGCTCATGATATAGCGATTAAAGCACTTTCATCTTAATAAATTGTTTTCTTATTTAGAGTAGCATTTTCTAAATCAAAATTGTAGCCAGTCTCTTTACGGTGAGAAACTAATGCATTCAATGTTTTGTTTTGTAAATGATCCCTTTTGTGTTCATATAATATCGTATTTAAATTCCTTGAGGTTTCTCTGATGTATTCCCTGTGGCAATTATTACAGATAATAGAGTAAATTCCTTCTTCATGTTTTAGCTTATTATTCTGTTTTGCATTAAATCTTTTATTGTTTTGAACGTAGTTGTTACAAATTTTAAGTTGATTTAGATAATTCTTTTCAATTGTATTTGTGATAGAATTAGTGGGTAGGACAATATATTTTTTATTCTTTCGGTTTGTCAGGAAGGACACATTTTCTATTTAGAAATATTTTACGAGCCTTTGCCTCGATTTGAACATGAAATATATATTCCCTGAGATTGAAAGTATTTTCAATATATTTCTTCTCATCTACATACTGGGGGCTGCAAATTTTGAGTATTCTAAAGTAGAATCCGATGACTATTCCGGATTTTATTTTGTTGTTATAATGAGAATAGAAATTTATGAGATCATTTTTATTATTGATATTGGCTGAATCCATCGCTATGCCATCAATTAGTGTATAAATGTTGCTATAGTGGTCGTAAAATAGTATTATTATACAAAATAAACAGACCACATTAAATAAAATATCATTCATCACAGGAGAAGGTATCTTGATGTGCATATGATATAATTAATGTGCGCACATATTTTATCAGTATTATAATAATAAAAAATAATAAAATAGAATGAAAATAAACATTAAAAATATATTAATAAATTAATATAATCCTATTCATTTTGCGTGGCCTCGTTCCCACAAACCGTTACACATGACGTCACACTAGACTATTTTAAAGGTCCGGTTTCACCAATAATACTAGGATGCTGAAAAAGTAATTCTAACTACCACGCAGACACCACATCAGTTTTTAATGACTGCGAAAGTCAAAAGAAAATGAAACAGACAGACCTCGTCGATTCTTTTTTTAATCAAGCTTGTTTGGCTGAATACTTGCCGCATAAATATACCTTTTATATATATATATATATATATATATATATATATATATATATATATATATGTATGTGTGTGTGTGTGTGTGTGTGTGTGTGTGTGTGTGGTGCGATGGGTAAATTGTCAGATATTTTTTTAATTTCGTGCATGCGCATTGTTTGTTTTGGATTTTATTGACTGCACAGTATAGTAGAGTCAGTTGAGCAACGTCTGTGAGAAAATGAGCACCATCACGCAATTCACTCTGCCAGAAATTTGGAAACGACATGCTGTACTGCTTGGCATTCGCACCGGAAGCTCCAATATGAACATTTCAAAGTTTTTGTGTGTCAGAGGACAGTGCAGAGGATTCGGAAAGAGTTGGATAATATATCCAGTCAACATCATGGTTTTTAGAGTGATCGCTAGTGGTAGCGACGTTTATGCCTCTATTCATTTTCCCACTTGTCCACAAACTCAACACGCAGGCCTACACCAAATACCTTGAGGATATAGTGCTGGTTAAGAGGGTGGCTGCTAGAAGACTCTATGTCTGGTAACAAGTCTCTGCACAATGCCACACAAGTAGGAGAACCAGTTAGGGCAGTCAGACAATTTCTGCGACCACATCACTCCTTGCATCTAGTCCCAGACTTCAACCCCCTTGATTATTATGTGTGGGGCGCAGTTGAGCGGGAGACAAACAAAACTCCTTGTAACACCAAAGTGAAACTGAAGGTAACGATTATGGCAGCATTCATCAACTTAAATAAGGAGATCTTTCAGGTGAGATGCAGAAGATTCCGAAGTCATCTGGAGCCCGTGCTTGAAGCCAATGTCAATTTTATTGAATAAATTTTCTCTTTAGCATTTCAAGATATTTCTGTGTAATTTTGATAAATATATCTGCTAAAATGAGATATATTATTTTCATTTTTGCATAATTTAGACGACAATTTATCCATCGCACCTCTATGTATGTGTAAAATATATATATATATATATATATATATATATATATATATATATATATATTCAAGCATCTTTCATTGAAAACAGCTGAAAGATTTAATTAATGTTTTATTGAGTTTTTCCAGAATTCTAACACTTTCCCGTTTTTCAGCGGTTAAAGATTATTAAAGTTGTTCATAGTTATTATTCCGTTCTAAAGCCATTATCAAGAATGTTATTTTGGTATGGTGAGTTTTATGTGTATTTTCTACTAGTAGTTTAGCTGTGTAGAGATCTGCGAAGGGGTGTATGCCTTTTTCTTGCGCTCACGTGTTATGCACGACTGATTGGCCTGGCCATCACTTTTATTTTTAGAAAACCTTTAATCTATCTATCTATCTATCTATCTATCTATCTATATATATATATATATATATATATATATATATATATATATATATATATATGAAGCTGACTATTCAACCATTGTTCGATATCGTTCTTATTCACTACCCAGCAAATAATATATTTGGAAATCTCAGCTTAGAAGTACCCGGATATATTTGAACCTTAGACAGATTTGCCATGATGGACAGTAACTCCGGTTTTGAAAGAAACCCCATCGCCTCAATCAGGTTAGAAATAGCAACGCTGGGTATCCACGCTAATACACACACACACACACACACACACACACACACACACACACACACACACACACACACACACACACACACACACACACACATAAACACGCACACACATATATGGCTGTGTGTGTGAAAAGATCTATCATCATTTATACAGCTTAACAAAAAATATGGTTATATACAAATAAAATTACAATCTGTAAATAGATACCTAAGGACATATTTTTGGAACTTTGTCAATTAAACAATACAATTTTGTCTTGACCATTGTACATGAAATCGAAATGGATGCTAACGAACATTCTTAGCGTACAAAGATATCTGCTTACGAATTAGATAGGAATTTAGGTTTATTTGTAGATAAAATAACAAACTCAGAAGCATGACTAGTCAATAGAAGGGGTGATATACACACGATATCAAAATCAAACACTCGCGCGCACACGCACACAAATATATGTAATGGCTGAAATCATATAATATGGAATATGCATATGTATTTAGGATTATTTTTAATTTATTGAATTGAAATTATTTATATTTATAAATGATTACAATAACCGGTAAAGCATCACGAAATTCCTACACATTATAATACAGACACGCGTGGGCACACACACACACACACACACACTCGGACTATACATGCTTATATATAGATCCCGTAAACGTGAAACTCGGGTTACGAATTGAGTCACCGTTCATAGTATTTAACGCTGTTAAGTATATATATATATATATATATATATATATATATATATATATATATGTGTGTGTGTGTGTGTGTGTGTGTGCATGTATATGTGTGTGTGTGTATATATATATATATTCAATTACAAAATGAAATAAAAATATAGCTCTCTCTCTCTCTCTCTATCTATCTTTATATATATATATATATATATATATATATATATACTCTTAATTAAATTAATATATTTATATTTATTTATTATATAGTGTTGTAAAATTTATTCTATAGGCGCTTCTTTCCCTTTCTTTTCTAATTTTAAGAAGTGTAGATTTTTACTTTTATTTAATCTTCCTCTTATTGGTTCATTATATTATATATTAGATGATAAATATTAACTGTTTTTTCTTGTAGATGGGAATTATTTAATGTAGGTTTAATTTATAATATGTTGATTTAAATGCAGATGTTAAATGGATCTTTTTCCTAAGATAATTTTATCATTTCAATATATTAAGTTTTATATTTTTCTTAATATTTATTTCTGATATATTGTTTATTTTTATATATCTTTAATACCGAATTATCTCTCTTTCATATAACTGGTTTTATCTCTTTATGTTTAATATAATATTATTTTTTCTTAAGAAGGATTTCTTTATGTCTATCTTCTGATTGCTACTGTGTATAAAATGAATCGGTTATTTCTTCTCTTTTTCTCTTCCTTTCCACTCTGACCACCCCTCATATCCAAACTTACACAAATTTCATATTTTTATTTGCTCTCTTTTTTCCTTTTTTCTTCCCTTTTTCCTTCCTATGTCTGGCCATTTTTTCAATAATTTACATACATTGACTTCTTTGAAAAATCCTTATAATTTTTTTCAATCTACAAGGTGAAAATGATCATTGACCTAATGTAATGTCAATTACTATTCTTTGATATATATATATATATATATATATATATATATATATATATATATATATTTCATACATGTTTATATTATAATATAGACAAATGTTGTCTATTTATTTTATGTAAATTCTTTTCATAACGTCTGATAAGCTTAATAACATTATCATTAAACGAAGAAAGAAAATCACAATATTGATCCATATTTTTTAATCCAATCTAAGCTTTCGGCTTACATAAGCCATTATCAAAGATGGCAATTACTGTACAATATATTAAGCAATACACAGACAAGAATGTGATGATAGTCTGTTTCTGTTTACATGGATGATTTCCAAGCAATGATAAACACGTGCATATAAGACGCTGGAAGCGAAAATCGCACCGCAGCTCATGACGTCACACATGACCACGCGAGAGTGAATTCGAGAAGTATTAATCATGGGAAGCCGTTGGTATAAACCAATGGCTTCTGTTACCAATTATAGACATTTAAGGATATTTGTGGAGATTTCATAGTTTATTTTGTTTAGGTTAGGTTTCAACTGTTTTATGCATATAGCTTCAAGAATTTTTAGTTTTTGTTTATTGTTTTCCTGTTTTCAGTGTATGGATTTTAATTTTTGGGCCTTATAAACTTAATGTCTCAGTAATCATTTTTAAAAGAACTCATATTGCAATTTTTGTTGTTATTATTGCTTTTCTCTAGCACTCCATATTACTGGCTACAGCAGTGGTGAAGAAAAACTTTTAGAGTTGAATTAAAGGAAAGTAACTGAGACATCCGGAAAAGGCGTGACACGTGGAACTAGAACAGTCTACCCCCGGTTGTCTAAATAAAGAGTTAAGTTTGAAATTCCAATCACCTACAACGACCGAAGCGTCGTGAATATGACAATAAAGATGAAGATAACAGTCCGAACAATGTAAATAATGTATGTTTTATTAATATGTATATCAGATTGGCAACTAGGTCGCACCGTTTTACAGTTGAACTAGCTAGATGTAACCGCCACTTCAACTTTCTTTTCTCGCACTTTTTTCTTGTGAAACCCCCTCCCTATTTCTTGCTTCCCTCTTAACTACAATCTTCAAAAATTTAAGTGCAACGCCAATCGCCATCTTCTGTGTTTTTGAAGCCTGTTCCTTTTTTGTCCTTCCCTCAATCTCCCTCCTCCCACACGCTGAATCATCTTATTTCCTTTCACTTTCACTCCCTGTAGCACCGACCCCGTGTCTAGTTGCCGTCTTGCTTGATGTGAAACGATAAAAAAAATAATAACTATATATCGGTTGAATTTAATAAAAACTTGTTTGGATAAATACTTGTTCCTTAAATAAACCTTATATATATATATATATATATATATATATATATATATATATATATATATATATATATATATGTGTGTGTGTGTGTGTGTGTGTGTGTATGTGTGTGTGTGTGTGTGTACTTGCAGTATCGGAATATAAATAGGTTTGTATTTTTGTACGTGTGTAACGTTTATTTTGCCGCTTCAGCTGCTTTTGAAGTCGTCTCTATGTAAATGTGTGCATAGCAATTTCACCTTCTCTGGTTGCATTAATGGTAGGTCTGTGAAAAGCAAACCTTTTAATTCCTTTAAAGAAATAGAAATAAAAATGACAAAATAGCCACACAAAAATAGCCTGATATACATCTATATGAAGTGTAGTTCTTATATACTCTACTTATTTAGGTACTCCTTTTTTTTTTTTTTTTTAACTATCGTTTAATTGCTTTGTTAACGTCTGATTAAATTTCGTAGCAGGTACAAACCTTGTTTGAATTCGTTTTGCTTTAAAAAAAAATAATACAACTGTAGTCGTAACAGAAGACGGAGGATAAAAAGAAGAAATTTACATAGTATGACAAACTAAATTGTTGAACAGCCGATGCCATCCCTCTGAAGACTACAACTATTGATGATGATGATGATGATGATGATGATGATGATCTCGTAAGATATAAAAACAACGATTTAAAACTATAGAAAGAAAAAAACATAACAACAATTACAAGAATATTATAATAAAAACATGCAAACAAATAGTATAGTAATTTGCTAAATTTAGTCTGCACGTCATATGCACAAATTACATAATAGAAATTTTTTTTTGCAATATTAAATATTAAGCAGTTCACCACCCTTTCAAGGCTAGATAACAAGATCAAGTCATAGTAAACAAAGGCTATATCGCTGATTTCACATTTCAAGCAGACGGCAGGTGAAAATGAAAAGAAAATGGCTGAATATGAGGAAGTTGTATTTATTATAACACCTGGAACATTCCCAAAGCGCCTTAACAAAAAATATAAAAATTGAAACTATTTAGACAATGGTACTACAGAAAATAGCACTAAGATGAACAATATCGTGCTACTGTGTAGCAATAACGTACAAATTAATCATACTTGAATGTGGTAAAATGTGTTTGTTTAAGCATTTCACCCAAATCAAGGCGGAGTGCCACTAGTACGCAAGGGCTACAGAGAGTGAAAGTAAGGGAAAAGACTGGGTATAGGGGCGGGGGGTGGTTGAGGAAAAGATAAAAAGAAGAACGGGGATCAAGGCAACAGAAGATGTCGATTGATATTACATTTAAACTTTTGAAGATTCTAGTTATCAGGGAAGCAAGTAAGAGGAAAGGAGTCCACTGTCGGGAAGTGCGAAAGAAGAAGCTGTTGGAGTAGAAGAGGCGGTTACATTTAACTGTTTCGACAGTAAAAGAGTGGGAACGAAATGCCAACCTAGTAGCACGCTTAAATTTATACAGTCGGTTTGCAGCGAAGACAAAAAATAGGTACGAAAAATAGTAAGAGTGATAGACTGAGAAGAGTTCAAAGATAGAAAAGAAAAAGTGGTACTCAAAGAATGGTGCAAACATCTTGGGGTGTACGATTGATGCAAATAGTATTATCTTAAAACGAAAGATCTTTTAGAAAATGAAAATGGTGAAATGCTCTTGAATTTGAGATCATAAATTTATCGAAGTAAGACAAAGTTGTAGATAAGGAAAAGAGTTTTTGTCAAATTGGGGATGTGTTACAGCGGCTCTCAATGTAAAGATTAGAGAAAGCAAAGTATGAAAAAATATCAAGTCTGACTTCTAACTGAAGAAGGTATGGAAATCTGAGAGTTAGATTTCGAGCCCCGTAATAAATGGTTCACTTTCAATCATCCTAGTGAAACTAGAGAAAAGATTGTGGTAAATGTAAAGTCGGGTAGGAGTTAAGACTTTAAACCAGAGCATATTTGGGATCGGCCAATGTGCTTAGGAAAATACTTGAGATTTGAGGAAACTTGTTTTATTAGATCTTCACCGAAATTAAGTAACTATATCTGGGATGGTAGATCCTATAATCATAATCTGTGTATATATATATATATATATATATATATATATATATATATATATATATATATATATTTGGAACAGTCATAAAGACCTTTGTCTTTTGAAACTATTCAGAAGCATTGGTGAAAATTGAAGTTAAAGAATATTGATAAAATTTGCTCATCTCTGTAGACTCAGCGCAAGATACTGCTGGGAAAATTCAGAGAAGAATCTGTCCGAGGGAACAAAACAAAAAAATCTTCTGTGAATTTTAGTTTCAAACAGCTCACCTAATCCAGTTCAGAGAACAGCATCAAGTAGTGGTAAGTGAGAAGAAAATAATATACCAGGCAATGGACTCCGCTGTTCGGGTAGATCACAGAGGGAAAGCTGAAGGAAATTGAAAATGGAAAAGTATCTCAACTTTGCCAGTTAGTTTTTGCCAGTTAGTTGAGAAATTTGTGGAGAATGAAGCTCATAATCGTGTCATTCGTTATTGGCGCACTGGGAACAGTTCCAAAGAGCACAAGAAAGACGACAGAGGAACTGAAAAGCACATAGAATGCTAAGGAAAATGATGGAGACCCACTGTCACTTAATCTCCAGTGCAAACCATCAGTTACAATACACGTTCACACACACACACACACACACACACACACACACACACACACACACACACACACACACACACACACACACACACAGAGCAACAACAACAAACACACACGCACACACACACACACACACATATATATATATATATTAATAAATATACATATTAATCCTCACTGATAGCATTTCCTTTCCCGTTATAAAATTTGGTTTTACTATAAATATTCCATTTAATAGAAGGGGAAGTACCATTATTTTTTAATTGCCAGAAATATCTAGAGAGAGCAGTGCTGTTTTTTTGTAGTTTATATTACCTAAAGTCATTCGATGATGGTAGAAACAAAATTTCCAAAGATTTTCAGTGGAACCAAAGTAAAATTTAGCACCGACACCGGAATGTATGCTTGCACGGTATACAATATTGTCAGCCATACATTGAGCGTTTAAGGGACAGATATTTTTTGGGTAGTTGCATTTATTTTTAGAAAAGTTTACGTTGTCTTTGTTGGAAATATATTTATTTAATATAATGTTGTTAATGTTATGTTAGGATATAGATTTATCGATGTCATTAACGCAGCTATAGCTGATCTTAGCATTATTTTTGTTACGAATCTTTTTCTAGAGTTGGTGAATGGTTAAAATTCTCCCCATATTAGTTTGAACAATACGATTAAAAGGTGGATTAAACCATATGAAATAGGGTAAAATTAAACAGAAACCCTGAGCACTGTTTTATTAATACCAGCACTATATGTGCGATATATATATATATATATATATATATATATATATATATATATATATATATAGAGAGAGAGAGAGAGAGGTAGATAGATAGATAGATAGATAGATAGATAGATAGATAGATAGATAGATAGATAGGGATGTGTGTGTAAAGTCGTGGTTATCGACACGGTTCAAATTCCAGTTCACACAAATACCCCTGGACAAAAAACAAAACATTTGTTGACAACCAATCTAGAAGGAAAACTACGAATTCAAACATAAGGAGGGTTATTTGTAGACATCAGGGTATTTCTCTAATATCAGTTCTTCCGAAGTGTTGCTGGGTTTACACAGGCCTTGACCACTATAATAAAATGTAATATATGTGTTTAGGCTAAAGGGTCAATTCAAATAGGCAATTTGTTCGAACCTTATCTCCAACACTATATATATATATATATATATATATATATATATATATATCGAGATATTCTCCGACTAAGAAATCTTTCTCAAAAATATCTGGTGTGCAGATTAGGTCAAATTTTCGGAAATGGATAGGACCGGGAAGATTTCAGCATTCCTCCTGTTACCTCTCACTCATTCTTTCTCTCTCCCTCTCTCCCTCTGTCTCTGTCTGTCTATCTGTCTGTCTGTCTGTCTGTCTCTCTCTCTCTATATATATATGTAAATATATATACACGGTGTAAAAGCAAAATTGTCTAAATCATGTAACAGCAAAATTCAATTGTTAGATTAACTTTGAATCATTGTATCTTTAAAATGATTAAAGATATCTTACTGGAATTCTCCGAGGTTTTTAAACCACTACTGGACTTTTCTTTGAGCAACAAGAATGTATAATTACTCTCCAAGCTTAACAGTATATTCGTGATGAAATTGACCAAAAACGAAAATGGCATGTTCATTAATTAATCATAGCAAAGGATCGGGAGCTGATGAAGGACTGATATATATATATATATATATATATATATATATATATATCAAAGTATATAATTGGTATACACGAATGAATTCCAATAACCAACAATTACTATTCTTAAAAAGAGTGCTCAATACAAAGTAGAGCAGATATAATTATTTTATAAAAATTTTATAACATAAGTATGTTATAAAATCACTACAAAAAATAGCCATTTTGTTTCAACACACTCTGTGTCTTATCAATTATATATATATATATATATATATATATATATATATATATATATATATATATATATATATATATTCCGGCATACTCAAGACGATCTTCGCCCTCTCTAACCTTCTTTTGTCCTGCAGTAACAAGGTGCCTCACACGTTTCACATACGGTTTCATATTCAAGTCTTTTTTCACTGCTCTTTGGACTGTCATAGGTGAAACTCCTCACTCATGAGCCAAACGTCCTATGGGTTGAGTTGGATCTTTTCTAATTGATCTCTTTGGCTCTAACTTGAAACGAGGATCTCTCTTCCTGTTATGACCTCCTGATCCAGTTTTCCTGTCTACACTTCTTTCTTTTAAACTTATTTACTGTTCTCTTGATGGTTCTTGAATGGATTTTGAGGATGGAAGCCATAGTATGAATATTACTATCATTACTGAAGGCCTGGATTATTTTTCCTCTCATTATTGCTCACTTGAGAAGACAGTGGTGCTGACACAAAAAATATTTTAACACGTTCTCTTTCTAGCTGAATAACTTAATTGGTGTTTCCGTGATTCTTCAAACAAATGGTATGTAGTGATTTTCCAAGCGTTGCTCAGATGTGGCACAAGGCCGAAAGTATGGGGCACCCAGTGAGGATCTGACTCACTACTCAGTCGCAATAGTTCTATCGAGACAGGCTTGCTAACCATTACACCACCTCGAGGTGTCCAAACAAATGGTATGTAGATGGCTAAACGTTTTATCTGAAAACCTGTAAAACAGAAACTCAATTGTTTTAGTGTTTTTTTTTTATATTAAACATTTTTTGGGATGGCCAAATATGCTGTCACACGATTTGAACAATTTTGCTGCTACGCTTTATATAAATATATATATATACACTACATATATTCTACACTGTAATATATATATATATATATATATATATATATATATATATATATATATATATATATATATATATATTCATATATTCTACACTGTAATAAAAAATACGTTGAACTTAAAATTTCAAGTCCTTCATTTCTCTTTTTCATTGCCTGAATTGGCTTGTAAGTGTACAATTTTGCCAAAAGTAGTTTAACAAGTAGCAATGAATTAGTTTATTTTTCTGCCACTTAAATTTGAGTTTGCTTGTTAAGAGGTTAGGTATACACATATTTATCCAGCGAATTTTACGTTATTGAACTTTTTGTGTATTTCTGTTTAGACAAACGCCAGATCCATCTGTGTGCAAGGAGGGTTATTAAAGAAAGAAATAACTCAGTTGTTGTTAAAGCAAAAATATTCTGAATTCTCTTTACAATTTTTCTCAGGTTCTTTTTTTTTATGTTCTACTTTTACCTGTCTAGTTTCTTGCTATTCATTTATCAGCAGTAACCACCACTTTTCTTTCTTTCTTTCTTTCTTTCTTTCTTTCTTTCTTTCTTTCAATATATGTGATCTTAGCGCAGTGTGAAGGAAATGATGAATGTTAACAATACTTGTGAACAACGTTAATATATAATTTTCCTGAATATGCCGTAAGAATTATTTGTTGAGACTTTTTCCTATCTTCTTAATTTTTTCATCGTTTTCTTTTTCTTGCATTTTATTTTATTAAATTCATATTCTTTCTTACTTTCTTACCATTCCTTATATTTATATTCTTTTCGAGTCTTTTTTATTATTATTCTTATTATTATTATTCCTCCTCCTCCCCTGTCCTTCAAGACGTGACCAATCATGGATCGCCACAATTCCCTGTCCTTTGTAGCTCTTAAGTATTTTTACTATCTCTCCTAAGGTTATGTTCCTCTGTGTCTCTTTCCCTAAATATGTCCTGTGAGTTACATTTTCTTGCTAATGATCACATAATATTAAATATATTTTCTTATAATTACTGGTTAGTCTTTTCTTCCTGATTTTCCTTACTAGCTTGTCTTGGAGTTATCAGCAATTTTCTTTCTATGTCTACCATCAACATCGTGTCATCTGCGTATCTTGCGTTGTTAAGATTGTGCCCATCGATAATAAATCGTAGTAGAACTTCTAGTTTTTTTTTATCGCATAGGTCTCGTTGTTAATGTTAAATAGATCCAGTGAAAAGACGCATTAGTTTCTACTTCACATTTGCTATTTTTGAGTACTTCTAATCATTTCACCCCATGCAAGGCAGTAAAGCCATTAAGACACAAGGGGGTTACAGAGTGTGAAAGAATAAGAAAAAAGAGAAACATTATTAAGCAGTGAGAACAATAAAAGAGGACTAATCAAGAAGACAGTAGATAACGATTGATATTACATTTTAACTTTTGAAGCATGGAACCGGAAGAAAGTTCTACAAGCGAGAAGTAAAAAAAAAAAAAAAGAAACTGTTAGCATTGAATAGACGGTTGTATCTCGCCAATTCAACATAAATTGTTGAGACCTTGTTGCCAATCTAATACTGTGCTTAAATTCATAATGTCTAGTTATTGTATAGGGGAGTTCATTTAAACTACCATGAAAATATTTATAGAAATGGCGCACGGATGCTACATTACGGCGGTGGGAGAGTAACTGAAGCCGAGACGCTATGTCAGGACCAATAATATTTTTGATTCTTCTTTCGATATTATCAAGAATATCTAAATATATAGCAGGATCTCCGGACCATATGTGGCCACAATATTCATAGTATGGACTAATGATAGACATCTAAATATGTAAGATAGATTTAGGTGTCATGTTAGTTGACTATTTTCACAAACGCACACGACCTTAAGCCTGGACATAAGATCCTTTCAATATAGCTCTGTATTCAGCACTAAAAATTATCGTTGAGAAATCAGTTTTCATGTACTGAAACTTAAACATTTCTCTTGTGATGCTTACTTAAAGGTGATAGTTTGGTTACTTTCATGGCTTTAGTTAATGTTCTTAATTATTTGCAACTTTTTTCTCTGTTTACCTTTGCAACACCAGTTCTTCAAATAGTATCTTGATGATAAATCCACTTTTTAATTTTAATTATTTAAACTTCTTTTTACATTCTTAAGGTCACTTAATTTTTGTCCTTATCCTGCCAATGTTTACAATTACTTTTAGTTCTGTGATCATTTTCAACTTTTCCGCAATTGCAAACGTTGTGTTTCCATCACTCAGTAACTTTATATCCTGTTTCTTTTTTGATGTCATATCATTCCTTCGACCCATGACAATCTTTAAACATATGAAATTAAAAAATATATATCAATAACAATATTATATATATATATGTGTGTGTATATATATGTATATATGTGTATATATATTTGTATATATATGTGTATCTATATGTATATATATTTGTATATATATATGTATATATATGTATATATATATATATATATATGTGTGTGTGTGTGTGTGTGTGCGTGTGTATATATCAGGTCATCCCATAAGTTCTGTCCGAATTTTGAATAAAGAAAACAAGTGACCAAATGTTACATTTAATTACAGATTCAACCAACAATGTATTTCCCTGATTATCTATGACTTCCTTCCATCTATTAACAAGCTTACTAATTCCATTACTGTAAAATTCTTTTGAATTTGATTCGAAGAACTCACAAATGTCAGTTTTAACCTCTTCCTGTGTTACAAAAGCTGTTTTTTCCAAATGATTTTGTAAGCCACGAAACAAATGGTAGTCTGAAGGAGCAAGATCGGGAGAATAAGGTGGATGAGGAATTTTCTCCCAACCAAGTTCATTCGATCATTTGTGACGTGATTCTTGCTGTGTTGGGTTGCGCATTGTCCTGATGAAACATCACCCCTTTTCGATTCACTAGAGCAGGTCTTTTCTCTCTCAAAGCTTGGTACAAACGCTCTAATTGCGGACAGTATATTTGAGCATTAATTGTTGCATTAGGTGGTAAGAATTCAAAGTGGATTATTCCTTGGCGATCCCAGCAGATTGAAAGAAGAACATTTTGCCCATGAAGTTCCCTTCTCGACTGTGTCTGGGGTCTTTCCCCTTTACCAAGCCACTGTCTACGACGCTTAACATTTCGATAAAAGATCCATCTTTCGTCACCAGTCACAAGTCTATCCAAAAAATGTGAAACAAGTTGGCGAGAATGGAGAGAAGAGCAGATGTCAACTAGGGATTTGAGGTTGTTTTCAGACAATTCATGAGGCACCCATTTTCCAAGTTTAGGAACTTTTCCAAGTTGTTGAAAATGACGTTGAACAGTTGTATGGTTTGAACTGAGAACCACTGCCAATTCCTCAACTGATAAAGCAGGATTTTCTTCAAGGGCTACTTCAAGAAGCTTTTCATCAAACTCAACTGGACGACCGGTTCGATCTTCATCTTCAAGGGTGAAATTCCACCTCTGAATTTTGCAAACCATCTTCTGCAAGTTCTTTCATTCACACATTCCTCTCCATAAACTGAGTGAATGTTTTAGCCGCTTCAGCTGCTGAGTTTCCTTTCTTGAACTCATAAAGCATTATGTGCCTCAAAATGATTCTTTTGCGTACTTCCATGTTAGCAAGGTTTCAATCAAACAAAAATTTAATTTTTATTGTTTTCTGAAATAAAATTTGATTTAGTTTAAATGGATCTAAACATAAAAAATAATGTTCAGCTCCATTAGACATTATAAAATACTCTTTTTAAATTTCGTTCATTTTAACAAAAAAAGTTAAAATTGACAGAACTTATGGGATGATTGATATATGTATATACATATATGTATATATATATATATATATATGTATATATATATATATGTATATATATATAATATAGATATATATGTATATACATATATGTATATATATATATATGTATATATATATAATATAGATATATATGTATATACATATATGTATATATATATATATATGTATATATATATAATATAGATATATATGTATATACATATATGTATATATATATGTATCTATATATCTATCTATCTATCTATATATATATATATATATATATCTATATATATGAACTGTTGTGGACAGAATTATTTAGCCCCACTGAATGTTTGCGTATTTTCTAAGGAAATTGGAATATTTGTATTTACTGAATTTACCATAAATAGTTGATTCCGTATTTAGTTTTGAATAAGTCGTTAAATTTTTAGATGTTTCGACCTATTATATTCATAGTTATAGATTTTCCTAAAAATTGGTGCAGTTCAAAATTATTCGCCGAACCCTCTCTCAGCCTATGCAAATTGTGAAATGATATTGCTCTATGGCATTTGTGATGTTTTTTTCTTAATTTGACATTTAATATAATTACCGTTTGAAAAAATAGTACTGATCTGATTCTATAACATTCTAAAGGGAATGAAGTATAGAATATGCGAGTGCCACGTGCCGTGATAACTTATTCATTCTGCAATCATGGCAAAAACGGAATGAAGATAGTTGATGCGTACAAAAAAGGTGATGAATATACAACACTTTCCAAGCGTATAAATGTTGATAGAACGACAATTGATAGCATTATCAAGAAGATCAATATTTTATTGAGAATAAATTAAGGACTGGCAGAAATAGTTTAATTTCTGATAGAATGGAAAGACAAATTGTTTGAGATGACTCGAAGAAGGCTCACTTAATGACAAAAGACATTGGCAATGATGTAACGACATCAGGTTGAATGTATCGACGAAGAGAGTCACTAAATGCATTCATCGGGCAGGATTTCGAGCTTGTCGCTCAAGGAAAACTCCCCTGCTTAAGGCGAAACACCTAAATTACCGATTCGCTTATGCTATATGCCATCTAGAACATGGGAGTAAATATTGGAAATCTGTTTTATGGTCAGATGAAACCAAACTAGAATTATTTGGTCACATGAATTCCTGTTATGTATGAAGGAAAATGAATGAAGCTTTCAAACCAAAAAATACCGTCACTAAAATAATGATGCCGGTGGGAGCATTCTACTCTGGGGAGGTTTTGCTGATTCTGGACCAGGAGAACTAGTGAGAGTACATGGGTATCATTAAAAATAATATAAAACAAATGATTTGGTGACGCCACTCCCAAACGATGACCAAAGTTCTGCTACCTTGGACTGAGAGTTTCAAACATTCAATTTTATATTTCTCATTATCTATCCTCTTCCCATAGATTTTATAATCCGAGCCGAGTCTTTTATACATGATGCCCCATAATAACAGGATACATTTTAAATTATAAAGTATCTTAGATTATAAAAATGACACAGAGTACCAAATATATTTATTGCATAACTGATATACAAGAGCTCAATCTAAAATTTGACTTTTCAATTTTAATATCCAATTCAGCCTTCGTATTTTGTTTTACCAATATATATATATATATATATATATATATATATATATATAACATTTTTCGAGATTTTCATATAAGATGTCATATGCATGGTGCCAAACCCGTTCAGAAATATCTAAACTGTCAGTTGGATACAACCGCTTTCTCAGATGAATGGTTAAAATTGGCTTTGAGTGAGAGCAGGCTGTGGATCTTGGCGAAGATCATCGTTCTTCGAACATTGTAGATGCTGGCGCTACAAGATCACCTACAGCTGTACCAAGTAACAAAAACCACATCGTTTGAGAAATTTCAACCGCAGCAACGACTAAAATGGATATCACATGTAACGCGAAGATAAAATAATGATATAATCAAGATGTTGACGTTCCATACTATTTCAAATAAAAGGTTAGGAAGGAAACCCTCATCAGTACAGTTTATACATTTATTTATCAGTTAAACTGAACTCATTAACTTCGTTTAGTTAGCCATACCTTTTTAACACATTCTAATTTAGTACTTTAAAAAGTTACCTAATTCTCATGGCCAGATTGTCTTCTTATTTAATATTAACTGAACTAACTTAAAATATAGATTTACTGTTAAAGATATTTACTACACAATGGTCTCATACAATATATAACCAATGTTGATATTACTTGGAAATGGATAGAGCTATTACTCTCAATGAAGTGGGCACGGTGGAGTAATAGATAACGGCTTAGATTGAGGAATCGGTGCTTGAATTCCAATTGGGTTCGTTATATTCACTTACACAAAAAATTCTCTTGGGAAAGCAGAGCTCTTCTCTCCCTAGCTATGTCCCAGCAGGACAGATTGGATCCCATAACCTTGGGTGCCGACCGTTCTGGGAGTAAGCCAGTTTTGAATTCAAACCTCCTAACTATGGGTTAAATAGCCTCCCCAACCCGCAATTGAACAAGTGTAGTGAGTACGGCTACATCCATGAAATCATTGTCAATCATCAAGGGGTTCATCCAACTGAATTTCAATTACTCTTTATAAAAAGTAAATTACCACGAACGTAACGTGTGAATAACAATGGGGAAGTTTTTAAGGGAAAAGGGATGACAAAGAAACTGTTTCTAGCAAACAGAAAAAAGGGCTAAAATTTTAGAGAAGGAAATTTCAAAAAAATTAACTTTCTCGGGGCATACTGAAAACGAGAAAAGTGGAGGGAAAAACGAATAAGCGATGTAAGTAAATGGATAACAGAACAAGGAACACAACAAAGTGGGATGGCAAAATGGCAGAAGATATTTAAAGTAATAAGTAACAGGAAGTTATAAAGTGCCATGATTATTCACGCTGTGAAAGGACACGGTTATATAAAAGAAGGAGAATGGATTAACTGGTGGAGGATATGTTGCTTTATCTTCTCTCGAATTTGAATATTTTTTTCTTAGTGTTTTTTTTAATGGAGCACGGAATAATCAACTCAAGCGTGGGTTCATGGCTAGTGAGTTTATCAAATTGACAAATATATTATGTATTGGGTTCTAACTAGACTCGGTGTTCCATACTAAGGTGCAATGGAGTAGCGCAAGAAGCCTTCCAAAAGCTAAACTAAATATGAAGAGACAGAAAAATTTCGTTAGAACCAAAGAAATATTATGCAATATAAATCCTCCAATATCGCAACGAATGTTGGGTAATTTCCTCACGTGAGACGCGAAGCGGCAGAGATGTAGTTTTACAGTTGAATGCTGAGAATAACATAGATGAAACGTGCATGCAACGACAGAATTTTATGGAAAATGGAAACAATATGACACTTGTATTTAGAGTCAGGTGAAATTTATGGCACATAGAAAGAAAAGAAAGAGGTTTTGGAGAATTCGACACTTACAGGTATAAGAATCAGAAGGAAACAGTAAGTAACCTATCTCATGTGCTTATGTAAATGGTTGACAGAGCAGGGACTAGGCGTAACAGTAAGGGACAAAGATTGCTTAAAGCTACAAGCATCCGGAAGTTGTGAAGAGTTAGGTTAGACCTGTAGAGACTGCACATAAAAGAAAAAAAAAGGAAGTTTGCAAGTTTAATTACATTATGAAGAATAATATTGTTACATATTATAAAGACGACCACAGAGTCTCTCCTTTAAATGCAGCTGAATATATCTGCTTCGTTTCAAATTCAAGTGCACAGTTTTTCTGTATTTATTCTTTATCATGCACATACACCTCTGCATCTCTTGCTTTTGCAAACATACATGCAGAAGACTAGAAAGCCGCCCCACCACCACATCACACATGCTGATACTCGTAAATATAACTCAATGTTTACAAGTTTAATAAAATGCTTGAATGATTTTAGGTAGTGTATGGCTTTCGTGCAGCCGGCTCAGCTAACAATCGAGACGGTTAACAGACGCTGGAGGTCAAAAGACGTAGTGAAGAGTGAAAAAGAGTTCAACTCAGCCAGACCTAATGCCTCTAGAAGCGCCGTCTATGATCGGTAGAGATCTTTAAAAGACTTATCTGATATGGAAAAAACTAATACCTTTTGACAAAAGAGTCTGTTGCTTGTCTGCTCAGCTGAAACAGATATCTTTGGGCTTTCGTTTGCGTCTTCTTCGATTCAGTTGATACAAGTTACTTGTGACCTCTTGCCGATGATGCTAGAGATACAGCATCAAATATTCTTGCTGAAACACCAGCGTTTTGCATCAACCTCCTCGAACTTTCCTCCTCCATCATGCTAGCCTTGTACTGACCTTAATTTTTTTTCTTTCTCTATTTCAGGCTTGAAATCGTTTATAAATTCGCCGATCACAAACTATTTTACTAACGTCTTATCCTGGAGCCTGCGCGTGGGGACCTCCTCTTAACCTGCAAGTTCGCGCGCAAACTGTGTCTTTTAATCTGACTGACGTCTTATCGCTAACGATAAACCGCTTGAACTCTTTCTTTTCTCTCTTTGGCAATTGCGACTAAACAGAAACACTGACGGGTAAAACGAATTTCGACTGTTATTACTGTGTTGTGGCACGCATCGACTATTTTCTCTCAAACCAAAGCGCCACTTACCTCTTCTCACTTCGATTGGGATTATCGCAGATGTCGGACCGACGCGAAAATCAAATCGATAATTCTTTTTGGATTTTTATTCGTTTTGGTGTTGTCAGGCAAGAGGTTTGGCTATTGTGCAGAGAAGTCTGCGTGAAAGCCATTTCAGAAAAGGATGGCATTGAAAGTGAAAATAAAGAAATTTGAAAAAGAGAAAGGAATGCGTGCCTTGCATATACAGACGTGTCAAAAGGTGAAATAAAAGAAACGTCAAATTGAATAAGAATCGTACATGTTCATTTATTGCGTAAAACGCTCAGAATAAGTACATGCATATTTTCATGAATGTAATTTGTTGTTTATACCACTTGTTTAGTTTTTATTATTTTACATGTAGTCTACCCGAAAGAAAGATTGATGATAAACAATTTTTCAAGCGAATCCGGGCGTCTGAACTTTAATTGGAAAACCAACCTTACCTGGTTCGAACACTGATTGAGATAGCTTCAGATAGATGCGTTTCAAACAGGGCAATGTACGTATAGTTTACCGTGGGAGTGCGGATAGTGTAACGGTTATCAGCACCGAAAGTGATGTCAGTGAGCCTTCAAGTTCCGGTCGATTCTGTTACGTTCACTTCGCGCTGATGTTAATTTGGGAAAGGCATGAATCCATCTTCTTTCAACTGAGTCAAATAACAGGGAAAACTAGGATCGCTTGCCTTGGGTCTCTTGAAATTACGATTGTATACACTTGGGATCGGTAACCACCAAAAAGCTATGCAGTGTCTCCGAGGAGGGCCATGATATAAAAATGTACCATAATAAATTGTCTCGACTTCACATCGCTCTGTCCAAAAGATTACCTTGGCCTAGTTGTTTAAAGAAAAAACAACAAAGTTAATGTTATATTACTTAAACAAGGTTCTTTATTTTACTGCAGGAATAACAGGATAGCAACTAACATAATCAACAAAAAGTACAAATTCCTTACTACAAACGAAATACGGTTACAAATGGCAAATTATTTAAAGAGACACTTGTTTCTGCTTATTGTTAGATAACTTCTTCACATCAGGTGAAAATATTTGTCGATGACAGGAGCAAAATAACATCCAGGTGGTCATCATCCAACTTTGTTCTACAAGAACTTTTAGTATATTTCCTTTTCGAAAAAAATTCTCACAGGTATATGTATTTCTAGATAATGATACCATCATTTTCGCATTATTCCATAGGCTTTTATATTTTCCGCTTCTTGTAGAAGTCAGCAGTGGATTTGAAATTATATTTTAATTTTAAAAATCCGTCGCATTGTAAGTCCGGCTGGTAGTTTTCTGGCACTTACCCCACAAATTAATTAGATAATTAATGTCTAGGTGTTTTTTTAATCACCTCACCTAAAGCAAAACAGTAAGCCACTGGCACGCAAGGGTTTACAGGGTGCGGAGGAATTAGTAACATAAAAATAGTAGTAATGAGTAGAAAGAGAAGAGCAATCAGGAGGCGGGTAGATAGCGATTGACATTGTATTTAAATTTTTGCAGAAGTTGGTTGGAAAGCATAGAGTCGAGAGGGGGTTCCCCAAGCGAGAAGTGCAGGATAAGAAACTGTTAGCATAGAAGTTACGGCTACATCTAGCCAGCTCAACTGTAAATTGATGAGATTTCGCCTCCCGTCTAGTATTGTACTTAAAAACTTATTAAGTCTTGGTACCATAGCGCAGAGTTCATCCGAACAATTATTATGAAAGTATTTATAAAAAAAGCCCAGAGAGGCAATCTTATGGCGGTGGGGAAGTGACTGAAGCAGAGCCGCGAGATCAGGACCAGAAATATTGCTGATTCTTTTTTGGATCTTATCGAAGAGCTCCAGAAAAGTAGCAGGGACACTATATGGTAGCAATATTCTAAGCATGAACGAATGGTAGCCTTATAGACATGCAAGATAGATTCCGGAGAGAAAAATTGTCTTGCTCGATAGAGTGAACCGACTTTCTTTATAGCTGATCTAGCGATGGATTCAATGTAGTCTTTCCACTTCATGTCAGCTGAGAACGTTACGCTGAGAAGGTGTAATGAGTCACGTTCTTGGAGGATAGCATCAGCCATGCTGATGGAAGGCAGAGAGGAGTCGCCCTCAGATTATTAATGGAGAGCAGTTTAGTTTTCGAGGTGTTAAAATTGAAAGCCATCTTTTCCCTCAGTTAACGATGGTCTTGAGGTAGTTTTGTACATCGACTGCCATTTTGACCATATTTAGAGCTGATGTAATCGGGAATGTCGTTAATGAAGATTAAAACCAGCGTAGGACCTAATCTGGAGCCTGAATTAGTACGAAAGGATGAAGTGTGTCAGTTCAGGACAACTTTCATTTCACGATTTGATAGGAACGACTGGATCAACTCAAAAATGAACCCGGGGATACCGTAGCTTTTCAGGTTGTGGAGAAGACTTGAATGCCAAACTCTGCCAAATGCTTTCGAGATGTCAATGCATCACCGTTTTTAGTTGAAACACGATAGACTCTTTCCGCAATTATCGTTAGTACATCAGCAGTTGATCTGGAAAAACGAAGGGACGTATTGCTTGTCAGAGAAAAGACCCTGTGATGAAAGATGACGAACCAATTCAGTATTGATTAGAGCCTCTAGGAGGTTCCCAAACAGATGCAGAAGAGTCCGATAGCTGGATGGGTCAGACGTTTCATCAGAGTTCTTAAAAGCTGAAGCAACAGATGATGACTTCAGGTTTAGAGAGAACAGGAGCTAGTTTGGGAGCACACATTTTAATGACTATTACAGGAATGCCATCAGATCCACATGCTTTGTACGGATAAAGGTTAGAGATGATAGCAGCAACTATTGAAGGTGTTATATGCATAACGCTCAACAGGGAATCAGTTCTAAGTGGCAAGTTAGGCAGGAATACACCAGATGAGACAAGAGTAGAGTTTGATGAGAATTTATGGGAAATCATTCAGCTTTATCTGCAGAGAATGATGACACCTCAAATCGACTGAGGAGGTGGAAATAGAGACCCTGCAGTTATTTAGTACCCTATTACAGAGACGCCATTAATCACGAGAGCCAAACACAGATTTAGCTTTCGAGGACTCTCTTACATCTGTTACATGCAGTGGCAAATAGGCACCTGTTATAACGAGTGCCATCCCGCTGGCATAGCTGGAAATACTAGTTACTGTGTATTATAGCGAAAATGAAAAGCGTCCATGCCCACCTTGAACCAAGAAGAAACCTCAGTGGAACATTTTTCAATTGGGAGGTTGAAGATGTCAATCTAAGGGCCATCACGAAGAAAATCCAGGAATGTGTTCCAATTTGCATGCTGGTATCTGAAAGAGGTGTTATGGATAGGGTGTTCCTGTTTAATGCATGCTTGGAAGGGGATAGCAATAGTTTCCACAGAGTGGTTCAAGTTACCAAGAGGGCAGTATTGTAAAGCGTGGCAAAAAAGGGGAAAGGATGTAAGTAATAGATACAATACAGAAGCATATTGCTCGGTTTGGATAGGAGAAAGAGTGGGGAAGTTCAGGATTTGAGTGAGGGATTGGGCATTGGAAAAAATTAATGTCTGTATACCATTCTATCTTTAGAATGTTTCAGCCACGTGTCGTAGTGAACATTAAATTCACCGAAGATGAAGATGTTCGCAGATGGATGGAGAGAAAGTGTGGCTATTGTGCCTCATCTTTAGTGCAGTCTTGGTAAGAGGAGAAGCATTAAAGGAAAAAGAAATACTTGTCAGAGGTTAGTCGCGAAAAACGGAAGTACAGGAAAGATTAGTCAACGACATCGGGAGATAGTTCTTTGGTCATCGGTAGATTATCGCGGATGTAAACACCAAAACCATACATGTGAATGCTGGAATCTCTACGGCAAAGAGGAAGATACCCTGGAACCAAGAATTCATTGGTCGCAATCGAAAAATTCAAGTTAGTTTCACAAAAGGCAAAGATATCTGGCGACCGTTCCAGGAAGAAGGATTCTACGCTGAAGAAGAAGTTGGAACAGATACCGTAATTATTGGAGACAGAAAGATTGATTAGGAGTAGGTAGTTTTTTGTTAGCTGGTTTAGTTTTATTACTTTTTGAAGAGAGGAAAAAAAAAACACCATAATTGTCACTATCTGTCGTCAATGGCAATGCAAACCATCCGGCGTGTAGCTGAGAGCAGAGCATAATGTGGCTTCAGGGTTATCCACTGGGAATACATGCCGGGGTACCTACCCATGCGCGACATGGTACTACAGATACCCCGATATTATGCGACTGTTGATCGGAGCGCTACTAAAAGGTTCGGGCTACTAACGACCAGTCGGAAACAGCAGCCAGCAAACTACCAACCCGGTATCCTCATAATGGAAAATCACAGCCACTGGTTAGTCTGATCACCAAAGAGTTAAGACAGTTAAATCATTGAGGCCCTGGTAAAAGAAAGAAAGAAAGAGAAACGGTAAACCATATCTTGAACAGAGAGCAAGGGATGAGCATCTACTCCTATTCAATAGACATGGAAGGTGTGCGAACCGTCTGATAGGTGAGCCTATCTACTCCTATTAAGCTGTAAAACAAACAAACAAAAAATAAAGAAAAAAGAAAAGAAAAGAAAAGAAAAGAAAAAAGAATTCATATAAGTAACAATTAAGCATAAGTTCTGATGTCTACTAACAACTAAAAAATCAGTATGGTAACACGTAATTTTTCATCATTGATAAATAACAGTGGGTAAGTATATTCTAAATTAAACAGGTTGGAGAGGGCTGAATTAATAAGTCCCGTAAGCATTTATAAATACATACACACGTATAAACGTGCTGAAGCAAGTATTAAATGAAAATTAAATCAATGAAGGAAGAAAAAGAAAAATATAAAATATTATGAAATAGGATGGTAAAAAAATAAAAAAAACAAACAACAAATATCAAATTAAATACATGAAAATTAAAATAAATAATAATCGAAAGTGTTCATTTCAACGATACCAATATATAGTTAAGACTGGCAGTGTCAACCAGAACCTGTGGGCTTTTGGGTGAATATCAGATCAAGAATGATTTCAGACGCCAACATTCCAGATAGGAGTGAGTATATTTAAATCAAACCGTACTGATTTGGGGGCATGATGCGATTGCCAAAATTCAGACCTTCTTTTTTTTTTTTTTTTTTTTTTTTGTAACCGGTTTTATAATTCTACGTTTCTTTAATATTTGTGGCATTTATATATACTTTGGAAAATATGCAAAGCCAAACATTTGACACCCAGTTTACCATTCATGATAGGCACCCATTAAAATGTAATATTGGGAATTAACACAAAATTAGTGTGCAAGCAAGCATTTTATATAGACGTATCAATGTGCTGAAGGCAAGTATTAAGTTGGGATTGCCAAAATGCGGACCTTAGCGGGTGAGAAAAAAAACCTTCGGGAGCCGGTTCTGAGCCGGAGATCGACAACCTCCGACCCAGATCCGGCCCGCGAAGGGCGTATATATGAAAGTGTAAAAGCTAAGCGTGTTTTTATATAGGGACATGAATCTCTAAAGGTTTTCAAGTTCATAACCAAGCGTATTTATTGCATGTATGCAGATGTATTTATTACAAGTATGTGTTCTCGTTTGTGCTAATTGCATTGATAAAAATTTGTGCATTTTTATGATCGTCATTATTTAAGAGATGTGTGCTTGTATGTATGTTTATCAGAATTTACATCGAGCACAATTGTTGATGTTTACTTTTATGCATTGAAATTTTGGTCAACATAGAGTATCAGGGTAGAGTACCTTCATTTAATGTCCAGTCGTTGCATAACAGTAACAAAAATGTTATTGTGCAACTAAAGATTTTGTATTCCACACTTTTATTAAATCATCTTTGACAGTTTCATGTTACAAAGTTTCTTAGGAAAAAGAGAACAAAGCTAATGCAACAAGTTTCAACTCTCACTTTAATCATACATATATGAAAATTGGTATTCTTTAAGGAAAATATGTCGGCCTACAACAGTTATTTTCACAGCTATACACATTTAGAGCAAGTGATTAAATATGGAAAATACCGTGAAAATAAGAAGGAGGGCAACGATTTGAGCTACAAGTATTTTTACATTTTGGCATTCTATCAATATCCGATAATTGATTTAACATTGTGCAGCTCAGCAACATGATTTTTCTTTTTATATTTATATAAATCTAATATAAGCATTCTGGTTCAGAACCAAATGTTTAAACATTGAAGAAGTCATAGATTTTACAAGACCAAGAATATTCTGCGTGATGGGGGCGGGGAGAAGAACATTATGTTACTTTTCTGTGTATCATCGACTGCTTGTCAAGGACTTCATAAACCATCTTGAAAAGAACATGACCTCTGAATAATGTTGTCAAAATCAAACATACAACTAAGTGACATCTTATGCTTTCTGCTGTGGTTCATAGGGTGTTAGTTTATACTGACTGATTTTTATTTTGAAAAATAAAATAGAAGTCGTTGTTTAAAACGATTTGTAGAATTTGATACATTTAATTTTTCTCTATTCAACTATTTTCTCGTTTTAAGGTAATATTTATTTATGAACATACATGTGGATGTAGCACTTATTTTTACTTTAATGTTAATTTCTCTGTGTAAAATATGCGATGATGGTTACGTCTTTCAGATCATTTGACTGACCGGGAGGAATTTTCAGTTAACACGCAATTTTAATTTAATCCAATCTCATTTTGAGGACAATGGGCATGAAGGCAATATATGTAATTGACATCATATTTTTAAATAAATCTCTATATATAATAGATATATTATTCTATATTTTTTACAATGATGTACAAGGCCAGCGAGCCACTCCAAGTAGAAGTTAACAGAGTACGGGGCACATTTTATGCAGATATGTGAGAAAGATAAGGGTTAACCCTAGACTTGAACAGGTTTAGTATAGTGATCGAGGAAGCATTCTCTTGGGATTCGGTTCCACAGAACAACGGTCCGTGGGAAGAAACAATACGAAGGGAATAATGGTGGTTCCCTACAATGTGTATAGCATGGTGGATCTTAGCCGTCAAGGTAAGAACTGGTGGAACGAAGGAATGTAGTTCGTGTGAACACTCTTCATTGAAATAGCGATAGAGCAGCAAGAGGCTCGCGACGTTGAGGAAAAAAAGGGGGGGGATTTTAGGGTGGAAAATAACGTGGTGACGGTTTGGGACAGTATCGATGCTAGAAAATGAAGACTAAACAGATCCTACCCATATATGATAGCAGTACTCCATTTCTGGCCTCTGAACTGTGAGGTAGAGGATGGAGATGATTACTGGAGTGGTATCGGTAACCGACCATTTTTTCAGCCTCTTTAGCGATTAATTTTATGTAGGAGTTCCACTAGAGGTCTGGGTCGCAATAGACGTTCAAGGCTTTCTTCAGGGAACATCTGTTCATCGTGATTGCTGACAGTTCTGGGTCTATCGGCGATGATGGAATGTAACTACTTTTAGTTTTCAAGGCATTGAATGTGACCAGCCAATTCCGCCCCCCTCCCTCTCCAAACATTGAGCTGTTAGAGCTAGGTCAGAAAAGAGATCTGCTATACTGGATTTTTATAAAATTATGATTAATACTGCGTTTTTGACGTTTTCTTATCAATAAAAATAAAATTATCATTATTGAGTTTAATTTCACTATTAATGGAATGATAGAAATATCTATTTGCAAAAACGACTGCAATCAAAGATTGACCACTATTTTTCTTTTCATTTTTAAATTTTTTTTTTAATTGACTTCCCTTAAGCAAGGTAGTAAAGCCACTAAGACACAAGGAGTTACTGGGTGTGGAAGAATTAGAAAACAGAAACATTACTAAGGAGTGAGAACAAAAGAAGAGTAATCAGGAGGATAGCAAATAGTGATTCACTTTGCATTTAAATTTTTAAAGATTAAAATTGGCTGGAAAGCATGGAACCGGAAGAGATTTCCACAAGCGAGAAGTGCGAGAAAAGAAATTGTTAGCAAAGAACTTACAGTTACATCCAGCCAATTCTACTGTAAATTGGTGAGACCTCATCGCTAGTCTAGTAGAGCGTTTAAATTCATAAGGTCTATGTACCATGGTGAAGAGCTCATCTGAAAAGTTGCTATGAAAGTATTTATAGAAAAGGTACAGGGAGGCAACCTTTTGGCGGTGGGAAAGTGACTGAAACCGGGACGCCTGATAAGGACAAATAATTTTATCATTATTACCTTTTATGTTGTGTGTGTGTGTTTTTCATAAAACTCTTTCAGATCTTATTACTATAATGACTGTATTAAATATAACTTATAAATAATTTTCTAATGAATTACATTCTATAAGTAATACTGAACTATTTCTATTAGAAATTTCTAATTATACATTAATGGGTTAAAAAGGCAAAAACATCTTTTCGTCCCGAATCTTTGATTGAATTGTTCGTCGGCGTTCCAGTCTGGGGTTGTAGATACTCTTTGAATTAATTTCCTCTACTCTTCAATTCTCTATAATAAGGTCTACATTTATATTGATCTCTTCTCTGCGTTTTGTACACAACGTCCACACTACAACTTCTTTCCAGGTTTTTTTGAATGTTGTCCAAATAATTTTCATGTCAAATTATGGGCAATTTCATCAAAAAAAAAAAAAAAAAAAAAAAAATAGCCCGATTTAAAGAGAAAATGCTTTGTCCAAGAACGTACAATTATCTTTGAAAGAATCTATAATAATTTTTTTCTACATGCAATACTAAATCAAAACATTAAGCCATCTACTCAGCTAGCGTCTTTAAAACTGTGTTAGTTGACTGTTTCCTTGTAAGGCCGAATCTCTAGCGCAGCCATCAAGTCCATCTAATGTAGCTCTACATTCAATACTAAAAATTACTGTAGAGAAATCAGTTGACATATACTCCTTCGCTCAACTTAAGTTTCTCTTTGTGATGTTTACTTAAATATGTTATTTTGGTTGCTTTTATATCCTTAGTCAGTATTTTTAATATTCTGCATATTTTTTCTCTCTTTGTATTCGTAACACCAACTTCAAATATTTTTATGTTCGTCAATCCATGTTACTTTCTTACAACACTTTTAATTTTTCGTTTTGCTATATTATTAAAGCCAGATGATTTCTTGTTCTTATCTTATTAATTTTTTGTGCAAATTCTAATCAATTTTTTCGCAATTCCCAACTTTGTGTTCCCATCATTCAACAGCTTTAAAATATATTGTTTCATTTTTGTCGTTACATTTTTCTTGCGGTTCATGGCAATTTTGATATAACTGAAATTAAAAGTTCATATCAATTACGATACTAACATGCATGTTTGTTTATAATAGGATAAACAACTGTCGATAATAATAATAATAATAATAATAATAATAATAATAATAATAATCATATACCACGAAAAATGTTATTTTAAATATTTAATCTCATATTTTAATTAACTTATTAATTATCTTCTGATAAAAATTATTATAATTTGAAATACATATGGTATATTTATCGTATAAATATATCCTTAAATTTTTAACAACATTGTTTAATATCAATTTAATTGTGAAACTATTGATTTACATATAATCTGACACAGTCTATATTGAGCGTATTGAATAAGATTATGAATGACGGGAAAAAGGTCAGAAAATCTATGAATTTACATTTCAGTAAAGGGACATACAACATAAAACATTATATTATAAATAAAGATATTTTTAATGGTATCTATTTGTCTTAGTAAATAACTGGTCAAAACATTAAAAAATACGTCACAGACAAAACAATGAAATTAGAAATATTTTAATCAGATATTATCTTACAAAAAATTTAAAGTTTAAATTTTTCATCACAGAAAAATGTTACAATCATCAGGTTATTGAAGTCGCTATTTAGTAGTATTATGAGTCTGTATTTTAGCTACGAGTCATTCAAAATCCAACTGATATACTGTTAAGAATGTCAAAACTAGCTCATTGAGTCATAAAGCTTTTACGCAGTTTCGACTTCCCAAATTCATTAAAGAATACTGTGATTCACGTCAGGGTGTTGTGCTAAAAATTGAAATGAATTACAAAGTATTTTTCTTCAGTTCATTTGTTTCTGAAGTTTTTTCACAATTCATTTGCAGATTCGGGTTTATGAATTATTTTTAAACAGATCCTCCTGTAATTCCATAGATGATTCCAAAATTCAGATGTTTGAGAATTGAACAAACACAATTATCTACATCAATACTGAATATATTTACAAGAAAAGTAAAGCAGGTCTTCAGCTTCCCTAAGTCAGCCAATCTGCTTAGGAAATTATCAAGAAGTTCTTTTATCTTATTTTTGTATTCCTCCAGTTTGAGGTCATTTATCAAGGAATGCATTTTCTCTCTTACTAAAATTAGGAAAGAGAATGAGGTTTCATGACAATATCTCTCTTTGAAAAACTCTTATTTTATTCTGAGACGAAATTGTCTTTCGTCATATTATCTTTCCAAAGAAGTACCGGCTTTAGGATTTAGAGAGGGTTTATTCTGTAACGAATATCGGAACTTTCATTCATTTATCATTTTCCAGTTAAAAACAGGATTTTTGGTTAAGAAATATAATAATTAACCCCAAATACCTAAAATTACTTGATCAAACAAGATACATATACATACGCACCCCTCCATATATTATAATTATTTAAAAAAAAATATGATTCCTTCGCTACATAAGAGTTCTCATGTTTCCAAAACGAGAGCCGAAACCTCTTGAAGGTTTCGGCCCTCGTTTTTGAAACATGAAAACTCTTATGTAGTGAAGGAATCATATTTTTTTTACATAATTATAATTTAAGCTCTACTTGTATGGAGCACTGTTTTTTAAAAATAAAAAAAATACTAAAGAACTCCGGATTATTTACCTAACGTGTTCTTTCCTATTTTTCTACATATCTGCACACACACACACACATATATATATATATATATATATATATATATATATATATATATATATATATATATATATATATATATACAGGTGTCCATAAAAACTCTACAAATTAAAAAAATTATTACAAAAGCAAATGAACAAATATGTGGAAATTGTTACAAAATGTGGAGTAGATATTGAATATTTTAAACTAATTTAATACATATCTATATGAGCAGCATTAGTTGTACAAATCCCATCAAGACGTTATTCGATTTCTTGCCATGTTCGTTGTAGCATAGTCTCATGAATGGTGGAAATGGCATCAGTGATCTTTTGCTTTTAAATCAATGATGATTCGTATCTTTATTCGATACACATTATCTTTAACATAATTCCATGTGTCTGATGAACGAGGTGGTTAGGGAATTAGACCACCCCCTCCAATTCAGCGGTCTGTAAATGTTAGGGATTAATTTAATAGTACCCCTTTCATTAACAGGATAACTGAAATACACAAATGCAATGCGATTAAAAAATAGAACATATCTGATTAAGATATCTCATCAATTGCCTTTGTAATATATTTTTTTATATTTTAAAGAGACTTTATAGAGAACTTGCATATATCTATCTATCTATCTATCTATATATATATATATATATATATATATATATAAGATGTGCTATATTTATGGGATAAAGTGCTCAATATCAGAGATAGAGCGTGTGTAAATATAAACCATCTTCAGGACATATTCATAAATATAACATTATCAATACAACATGACAAAGACGATGTACATAAAAACAAGACTTATCCAAACATCGTTTAGTGATGTATTATCGTTTGGATAAGTCTTGTTCGACGTTGACATATTAACATTAAAACAGCATAATTGTATATAAGGATTTTGTTTGTTTTTTTCGTATATATTTTTTCTTATATATATATATATATATATATATATATATATATATATATATATATATATATATATATATATATATATTTGTATATTTAGGCAGCAATCTTTCCTTTATGTATGTTTCATTAAAATGACAGACAAGGTGCTACGGTTGAGCTTTTTTATTTAATTTTTCTTGTGTTCTGACAAGAGCTTTCTTTTCTGGACAAAGGTGTAAGAACTGTCCGAATGTTTTGTATTTCCGAGCGCTTTCGGCTATACCTTTAGCCATTATCAAGGATAATTCAATTATTAGCTTAGTAGAGTGTGCATTCTGTGTATGTTCAGTGTGTGGTAGTGATGTTTTTAATTTCCGAATACAGTTAGTACATTATGGCTTTGTTCATAGTTAATATTGTTAAGAGTTGGCTTTTTTCTTTTTTATTATTAGAGCTTCCATTATTTTTTAGTTTTTTGCATATCTGTATATACATATCTCTCTCTCTCTATATATATATATATATACATATATCTATATATACATATCTATATATACATATATCTATATATACGTATATCTATATATACGTATATCTGTCTATCTATCTATCTATCTATCTATATATATATATATATATATATATAAAAAATAAATATTATTATATAAGATATATAAATTTTCATATAGCAAGGGCAGTTTCGGAGGAAACACATTGGAAAAGTTTATATATAACTTGAAGATTGCGTTCAAGCATGAAACAGACTGTCGCCACTCAGTGTTTACTTCTATATATATATATATATATATATATATATATATATATATGTATGTATGTGTATGTGTGTGTGTGTGTGTGAGGGAGGGAGGGAAAGGTGGGTTAGTGAGTGTGAGTAGTTTACAAGATAAAGACTTCCATAAAATTTCTGAACTGTTGGTCTATGAAATTGACAAATTTGAAGGACAGATTTCATAACATCTTCATACTTGACGTATCTGGCTGCCAAGTATTCACGATGAATAATGCAACGAACACGAAGAAAGTGGAAAGCCTCAATCCCTTTTAGCAGGGACAATTAATCCTGCAATTTCCCCACCATTGCATTCGCTCCATTTGTTGCACCACTGATCAGTTTATTCAGTGAAGCATTAGCATTCATTTGTTGAAGCTTTGTCGAGCATATTTATGGCGCTAAAACTACTAGTTGTTCCTCATAATACTCCCAAGTACATTTTTTTTATTCACAGTTACATGTCGAACAAATGCCATCAGCTATGGACTGTCGTGTATATCTGTAGATTTATCAAAAGCTAAACTGAATGAAGGGAAATTCTTTAAATCATTCTTCATTATGCTTGCAATATCAGCACTGATGTGGATAATATATCTCTGTAATGTGGCGTGAAGTAGGGTTTGCACTTTTAGTTGATGAAATGTGTTATCTGGATCTAACATTGCAAAGACTTCAGCTATCTTCTTCGTAATAAATTCACCATTAGAATAGGTGCGTTTTGCACAGGCAATATTTCATGATAGAACAAAACTAGCTTCTGTCGGCTTCTTTACTAAGCGTTGTCAGCATCGTTGTGATGATGTTAACACAACTTGTCTTTCCGTAATTTTTAACGAGGTGAGTCAGGCGTTAGGTTTTTGTGATTTATTTCATAGAAGCGTATCAGGTTACTAGTTTTGCTATGATTAAGCGACACATTGCACGTAAGACACAAAGATGTACTTCCGCTAACAATGAATGCAAAACCTTTCTTTTACTTTGGTTTGAAATTTCTGTTTTTATCTTCATAAATTTATTTCTTACAATCTTTCGACGGCATCATCATTTTGAATATTTTCACAGACATTTATATATATATATATAAAAAAAAGGAAACTAGAATCCGATGTGTATCAACGTCTTTTATTACCTAGAGATAGTGTTCTTAATGTGAGGGACTTTGGATCTAGACTCTTTCAGCTAAATGGAACTGCTCCTTTTATACACCCAAAGTTCCCCTACCCATTGATTCAGTTCTCTAAAATTCTTCTGTAATCCATGCTGACTTAAATTTCTTTAATCCTTTTGCCTCCCAACATTCTTACATTTGGCACTGAAGAGCAATATTTCAATCAAATCTAGCATTAAAATTAGGATTTAAATTCCTAAATATTCTTCTAAAATACCATGCCAACTCAAGACGTAGGTAATGATGTCTCTCCACAATTTCTTTTTCTGATATGTGAATTGCTAAGCATTCTTGAGAAAGATAATGAGTGTTTTCCTGTTACCTTTTTTCACGGTTTGGAATACATTTTTCCTTCTCCAAGGCTAGAGATTCCAGTTTACCCTGCTATTTAACCCATAGCTAGAAGCAGAATAGAAAGATTCCTGCCTTTCCCAATGGCATTAGTGCGAAAGTGAACGCAACAAATTAGACCTCACCTCAATACTCTGATTACCAATTCTCTGTACCGATATTTGTTACACCGCCCGCACATTCTTAAATATTCTTCTTATGAAGCATTAAATTCACGTTTTAAGCTCGTGAGGCTGTAGCTAATATCGGATATGCTCTTTTTGTGACAAATGTGTGTGTGTAGTCTGGAATAGTCTTGTCGGTGGGAATTTTTCACTAAATAATTTTTTTTCAAATAAACCTTCCACCGGGAATTTTTATATAATAAATGGGAAAGAAAATAATCGAGGAAAAAAAAAAGAAAAAAGAAAAAAAAAAGGCATGTCGTACGAAATAATCATTGTACCGGTGGGGAAAACTGAAAACAATTTAATCTCGACGGCAATTGTATTTAGTACATAAGTGTATAAGAATAAAAGTTGACATTTCTTATTTACTTTTCATATCAAATGTAATGAGAAAAGGAGCTCAGGCAACACATTTCCACGATTTGTATTTTAAATGTTACAGAGGCAGATGTGGCTTTCGAGCCACGGTTTGGACACCTACTTCATAGAAGACAGCGTAGACTTGATTGCAAAAGAAATGACAACGTATCTAAAACGAAGTTGAAAAATAAATATAACGACAAAAAATTTAAGTCTAAAACAATGAACAAGTATCAGAGAAAAAAAAACTGATGTTATTATAGAAGCAACAAATAGAAAAAATATGGGGTATTCAGAAGATAAAGTCAAGAAATAGCGGATGAAATGTCTTAGACACAACTCCGCAGTCATCATCTTAAATATTAAATAGAATCCTTGTTAACGGCAGCAAGAATAACTAAAAAAAAAAATAAAATAAAATAAAATAAAGCTCGCTAATGTAGTGAGAGAGAAAATGACAATGTGTCTTAATAGTAATCGCCACACATATGTCAGAAAGAATGAAAATATATATCATGTGTACATAATTCGTGAGGAACAGTAACTCGCTGAGAATTGCGTAACCGACTGCGGTACACCCATAAAATGAACTGATGCGAATATGAATAGGAAAGTATACTTAAGTGATTCTATCCATGTCAATAAAATTGAGCTTGTAATAAAAAAAAAAATAGATATAGATTAAAGAGAAAATATATGAAACTAGAAAAATATCTCTATTATGCCAAAAAGTAATTGGAATTGTGATATATAAATGTGACGGGGGCACCTCGACGTGTAATGGTTAGAACGCTTGTCACACTAGATCAATTACGACTGAGTAGTGAGTTCAATCCTCGCTGGGTGCCCCATACATTCGGCCTTGTGCCACATCTAAGCCGGGCTTAGAAAATCAATATAAAGGTGACGGTGATGCGTAGAAACCTTAATGCATTGGGAGGACCTCTAAGATACCCCCCCAAGAGGTTGGAACAATTATGAATCAAAGAAAGAATCGAAATGATACAGACCATGAAATAGGCAAGAATATTGAATAAATTGACAGAGATTTCAGGAGATTGATGTTATTTATTTTCTACTGATGACCACCAGGTATGCAAGTACAATTACGATTATTACTACTTATAATAATGGTAATAGATTAAATAGCAGAGCACAGCCTTCGGTGTAAAGCAGTCTAAGTAAAGGAAAACTCTGAATTAAAAGTAAAACAGAAATGAACGGAAATCAACACCAATGTATTTCCCGATAAGGCATGGCAATTTACAAATAATATAGAAAAAGAATTTGTGAAAAGCTATAATCGACTACGTCTCTAAGGGATATAGCATTTAAATATATAATTATAAACTCTCTGTGTACCTAAATTTACTAAGAAACTATAAAATTTAAACGAGAGAGGTCACTGAAAGATGAGCGCTATCAAAAATGCACAATGCACGATTTAAATGTAATTTAATGTCAGATAAACACAGAAAATAGCAATAAATCTAATGTAGATTATTAAAATAAAAAAATAAATACAGGGCGTGTAAGTAGACGCAAATAGGAGTTTTCAGCAAAAACCAAAACACTAAACATGTATTAAAAAAACTGTAAGTGATAATTTAAAGTCTCAAGGCAGCTTTAAATAAACATAAAACGTAAGCCACATTGATATTTTGAAACGCCCTTCGTTTCTGATTTTTCATTAAGTTGAAATGGTTCGGTTGTGCTCGATTCATTCTCGGGAACACGTTTTCCCGCCGTCAGCGTATCGTCTTGAGATTTATGTATCTTTGGCAAAACAAGAAAATCTTTTATTGTCCTTGAAACGGATATTATCACTATTTCGAGTTGCGAACAATGCTAACATTCATGCTAGCGAATTCTAAGAGAGCATTAGGGCTCTTTGATTAAAATCTCCAAACATACAATACTGTGATTTTATATTACGATAACATTTTTGTTTTCTCATATTTGCACTGGTAAATTTGTTGCTAGTGATCAAGGAGAAGTTGACAGTTTAGAGTTTCAACCCTAAATAACGTGCTGATAAATCTAGTTAACAGGAATTTATTTCAAAGGAGAACATTCCACTCTCAACCAAACATCTGAATGATGTATGGATATGTAAAATATAAAATATCTATGATCATGTTGATTTTCTTCAGGGGTTAGACAAGAAAGAGAACTTTTTGATATGCAGCGGAACCATTATCGCGATGAAAATAGGGCAAGTCTGATCTGGAACTTTATTCTTCAACATCCGTCCATATAATCTAAGAAATATTATGTCTACAAACATCTATATATTATTTCGCTGTCTTCACGCAGACATATAGTCCTAAGTACCTAAGAGATGGGACTGCAACGTTTATATTTTATTTGTTTATTGAAAACATGTTCCGCGGAGTTTATGAAGAACACTCCGCTTTTGACCCATTAAATGATTTTGCGACCCTTTTATTACGTGCCATTTATTGCATATTGAGAAAAATTCTGACTCTCCAATTGCTAAGACACCCCACCTTGTACCTATGAATACTTTTCGATTTTTATGTAAGATGGAATACATGAAAATCAGGTAGATGTTAACATTTTTAGTTTCTTGTTAACTATTCGCTCATTTTATATGAGCATTAATTATCGAAACATAAACATACAATAAAAATAACATGTCGCATAACCATATAACATAAAAAAAAAATTCAACGTCCAACTGGTTTGCACGTATTTCATCTTATATACTGTGTTTGGAGAGTTCATATCAATCCTTTAATAATTCGATTATTATCTCTTAGTAAGGACTATAGATGTGTATGTAGTACTTAGGATGCAGTGGTTACCAAACTTTTCTCTGGGTTGCATTTTCGGAATGAAAATTTTCTCGCGCCTCACCAAATTTTATGTGATAAAAAGTACATTTATAAATTTTAAAAAAAGTGAGAGGGTTAAAGGGAGATAACCGCAGATTCAAAGTCAGAACATTATCATTGATAACTCTCTCCTCCAATTTGTGAACCCTAGTTACTATATTCTTAATACTTGATATAATACAAAATATCACTATTTACACTGGGGCTCATGCATGCTATTACAAATAATCCATAATATTTTTAATTTTTAAACCATACCTATTTTTTACATATTTTTTTTTAAACTGCTTTTAAATCTTTGATTGTCTTTCAATCTTTCTGCCTCACCTGCTATCCTCTTCCACCGCACCTATGAGGCACGCCGTACCGTTTGGGAAACACTGATGTTAATTATGAAGATAGAAGATAAATTTGTGTATGAATACACTTGTTCGAAACTAACAATTGTGTTTATAACGTATTTTACATAGAAAATATAAAGTCAAACTTGTCTCTTGATTGAAACAGCGACGCGTATTCTTATTACTTATTAAACTTTGCAATTCTCAGCTCATTTGGTATATTCATAGTAATTTACTAAGTATAGATTAGATAATATTTATGAGGAACCTAGTGAATATCGAATTACTCGGTTATAACGTTCCACGAAATTAGCTTGCTTATCACAATAAAGGATGCATATAGTGCTTTCATATAGTTTTATAGACAAGGCTATATACACCGTATAAGTATGTTAGGAGTTAGGAAAGACGATATAAATTCAGTAGTTGATAAACCACTATTTAAAACAATAAATATTATAAATTTATTTTTCAAATTATTAAGATATATGAATTGTTCCTCTATTCATAGAGGCTGAACAACGCAAATTTTATAAAGATTACAAAACTAAAATAAGAAACTATTACTGACTGCGATTTATTGAGCAGTAATAATAATAATAATAATAATCTTAACACAAAGTCAATTTTATAGAGAGTGTAAAAAAAGGATGAATTCTCAGGCTACACTTTGCAAAACTTGCACGCTAAGCAGTATTCTTTGTCTGTCGATTTCGTATTGACGAATATTAAAAAATAACAAGAATCAATAAAACAAAGAATGTTGCCAAAGCGTCATACAACATATCATACAAAACAAACTGTAGATGGCGATTAAATAACGCGTATTACGTGATATTTATACATTTCTAACATAAAAGACAGGTTTATAATATACAAAACGGAAACTGATTTGTCATCTATGTAGCACTAGATGCGTATATGAATATAATTGTTAGAGAGAGAGAGAGAGAGAGAGAAAGGGAGATAGAAAGAAAGACTGGGAGAGAGAGAATATTCATGTAGTAACTTGCTTGTATTACCTTTTTATACTGTTCGGCATTAAGTACAACCACTTGCACCGCCAACACGGACAAATGTCTGCTGCCTGCGTATGATAGATTGTTGGCTGGAAGCTGGTAGATCGGCCATGGCGTTGCTCGAGCGTGTTATTCTGCTTTTGAGCAAAGACATCCATAATCTGCCACCCGCCACTGGACCACCTTTTCTCAATCCGAGGTTAATTGGCGACGCAATTAACTCTAATTAGTGGCCTGCACAATCAATCATTAATGCAATTAACATTGAACTAACGGAACACCGTCCTCCAATTAAGTGGACTTGACTATCAGGCACTAAACAATAAACGACAGTTTAATATTAATGCTTGGAAAATCTAAGATTTTCATTCATATATTTGGAAAATCTAAGATTTTCATTCATATATTTGGAAGATCTAAGATTTTTATTCATATGTTTGGAAAATCTAAAAGTAATAGTTATCGATTTGGAAACGTCCAGGAATATAGTTCATTTTGCAAAGAATTTTAATTAATCATTTTATTGTAGTCAACGTATTTATTTCCAGATTATAGAAAAGTATCAATCAAGATTCGAAAATTAACTGCATACAGAACTCGCTATAGATACTTCTTCCAAACACGCTTAATAATACATATTGATGTAAAATCTTTCAAGCTTTTGGAGATAAGTATAATTTTGTATTTTTATAATCTCTGACGTGTGACGTAAGCTACTGGAGTAATATTAGGCTGAAAATTATGTGTAATTGAAGCTTCAGGAGTACAGCAATCTTTTAATGACTAGAAAATACTAGATTAATTGCAATAGTTTATTCAGTATCGAAACAATGATTACATATACTAGGAATAGAAACAACTACAAACCACAATTTTTAGTCAAGTATTTACGTATACACACAGAGACACACTTATATGAGGAGGGGCTGTAAAGCTATCGACTTGATCAATACAGAAATAAAAAAAATCATTTCTATGTTTATTTATAATTTCGGAAGAAGATCGACCCGGTATACAAAGAACACTTCTACAATGACCTATAAATAGAAAACAATATAAAGTGATGTTATGCGGCATGCGCCAAATTTTAACATTCTCATTTCTCCTTCAGTTATATCAAGAGCATTAACATTGCAGATTACAATCTGATAGAGGAAATGAAAAGGCAACGTCAAACACAGAGTCTCTCGGACAGCTAGTTTCTTGAAACTGACCAGGCGAACAAGAGAAACGATGGGTAGCTCTTCGCAGACCTGTCAGTGTTACCACGGAGGTGCAAGTCTTTAATAGTCTTTAGGGTCGTTAGCAAACATGGGCATGTCATACTGCTCCTGTTTGTTTGTTTTTTTTTTTGTTTTTTTTTGTAAGACTCCAGGGTTACTGTCATCGTCAACACTCTTTTGTTGTTACCATCTGAGTTCTTTGTTAGGCCGAGGATTTTCCCTTCTAGTAGTGGTTTCATTCTCCATTTTTCTTTAGGCGAAATATTTATCTGGTGTCGAGAACAAACTCGATCTTGGAGAAAATTTCCATCTGGACAGAGCCAGGGAAAGAACCAGTCGAATCGTAGAGGGTTAAAAAAATTAGAATACATTCGATAAATTCATTGTGATTTTATGTTTTGCCAGCGTGGTCTCAGTTATTCAACGGGCAATTTTAAATCATCCAGTCAATTGTTATAACCACTTGTCCATCGTTGTATAAATTATAGTACAATGCAAAATACTCTTTTTAGCATAATCTTGAATTAAAATTGATATCAGGTAAAGCTGTCATTACTGGGTTCTATCCAGACAAAAAAAAAAAATGACCAGATGACGGCCAAGTACTTCAGCTGGTCTGAAACGAGAAAATACATTAAGTAGACTTAATTGATGTCAAAAAGGAATCTAATTAAAGTTGTCCCTTTTCTTATTAACACCTGAATGAAAGAACGAGAACTGGCGCGGGTGGGGATAAGAAAAGAAAGGCTGTGAGGTAGCTGAGTTGGTGGAGTGGTTGAGTTGAAGCAGAAGAGAAATCAACACAAAGAGAAAAAAAAATAAGCAAAATCACCTCCTGCGTCAATCGCTTCTCGTCGGAGTGTACCAGTCGTTAAAGAGGCGACAAGTGGAGTGAAGATATTTATTAAACTCGAATGAGAATGGAATATGTTTTAAAAAGGAAGATTATTGTTCAAGATTGCCCTTAGCTTCATTCATTACTATTCAGCACTTGGAATTATTACAGTATTAATGTTTTTTTTAGTTCACCATCTCTTAATCTCTCATCTGCCGGTTTTCTGAAAAATCAAATAATCAAGAACCTTTTGTAATAGTCTGATATTTGTGCCTATGAAAAGCTGTTAAGTGAAGAGTATTTATTTTCTAGATGTGTTTTCATATCGATCAAATTCATTTACATTTTCAAATAAATGCATATGATGTACATACTTATATAGGCAAATATTATGTTATATTTACATATGAAACTGTGTTTTGACGTATTTATATTAGTCTGTGCACAAATGTTTGTAAATAATTATATTAATATACAGGATATTCCAAAAGTCACAAAGAATTAATTTTAAAAAAAATAAAAATAGTGGCAGTTTATATTATTATCATTATTATTTTTTTTTTTTTTGGTTGATTAGAACTTATATAAACTGTGTAGAAATATAATTTTGGGAACGATAATATAATTTTTTTAAAGCTGTTGTGATTTGGGGGACAAGCTGTATATTATCACGTTTGTATTTGTCATCGTGTGCATACATCAAATGCGTATCTTCGACTGTTATGTGCAAATGTAAGTGTGTCGATACGCGTGGGTACTTTTTAAAGATTTGGATCAGGGGTGTGTATGTGATTTGTGAGTGAGTGAGTGAGTGCGCTAGTGAGAATTCATGGATGTGTCTGTGTTTTGAAGAGAGAGACAGAAATAAAGAAAATGAAGGAATGTGTGTGTGTGTGTGTGTGTGTGTGTGTGTGTGTGTGTGTGTGTGGACTCAATGGTGTATGTGTCTACGTCTTCAGATAGTTTTGCTTACGTGTGTCCCGTGTGTGGAGTAGCAGGAGGAAAGAATTATTAAAGAATAATAAGGAGAAAGATTCAATAAAAATGAAGTAAAATCAATGAGAAAGAAGGCAAGGGCAAACAAGAAAACATTAGAAGAATTATGAGATAAATGTCGTATAAATACAAGGTGCGATGGATAAATTTTCGTCTAAATTACACCAAAATGAAAATAACACTGATATCTCATTTATTGATATCTCAGATATACTTACAAAAATCACACAAAATCTCTTGAAATAGTAAAGTAAAGTAAATTTATTCAATAAAATTGCCATTGGCTTCGCCCATGGTCTCCAGATGACTTCGGAATCTCCTGCAACTCTTCTGAACGGTCTCTTTGTTTAAATTGGTGAATGTTCCCATAATCCTTGCCTTCAGTTCATCTTTGGTGTTATAAGAAGTTTTTTGGTCTTTCGCTCAAATACATCCCACACATAATAACCAAGGAGGTTTGAGGAGTTAGGTGACCAGATATAAGGAGTGGCGTGGTCGCAGAAATTGTCTGACAGTCATGACGGGGTTCCCCTGCACTACCTTCTCAAGGCAATTGATCTAGGCCTCCGTGTTGATTCTGTGTCTTACTAACAAATTCGGGAGTTCTTATCAGAACGATCAGAGTGAGTTTACTGGACTGTTGTTCCTTCGTAATCACCATTAGACTCATCCAACTTTTTCCGAATTCTCTGGACTGTCCTCAGATTGACACCCAAACACTGAAATGTTTCCAAATTTCTGGCTGAGTGAATTGCGTCATGGTGCTCTTTGTTTCACAGAGGTTGCCCAACTGACCCTACTATACATTGCAGTCGACAAAATCAAAAACAAACAACGCGCATGCGCGAAATTAAAAATATAAAATGGCGACTATTTACCCACCTCATCCTGTACAAGACTAAAAGGAGAAAAACAAAAGATAAAAAAAAAAAATTGAAGGAAAAGAAGAAGAAGATTGACACATGTGTAAAAGAGTGAAAAAGTAAAAAAAATAATGCGGGAGAGAAACTGGCAATGAAAAAAAAAAGGGGAAAAGAAAGAGTCAATAAGTTGCAAAAGAAACGCAACCAAAGATTGCTGTTAAAATAATTTGAGAAGAATGAAAAACAGAAAAAGAAAGAAAGAACGAACGCATGAAAAAGAAAGAAAAAGATTAACTAATAAAAAGATAAAAGAGAGAAAGAATAAAAAGATGAAAATGGTAGAAGTATCAAAATTCGGAAAGAAAGGGATTTGAACAATCTTATATTTTTTAAATTTCAATTTCATTTTTTTTCAGACCCACGAAATTTCATTATAGAGACCTTTACTTAAACCAGTACTTCATTTCCAAACTCATTAAACAACTGGCACATATTGGCATTATAAAGCAAATGATAATGATTGATTTATGAATTATTCATAAGACCCCACTTGTGAATTATTCCTTCTTTTCCGTGCAGTTCTTTTATTCTTATTCATTTTCGCTTGATTTCTTCAGTCTCTTAATCTTTCAACCTCCTTTATTCCTACTTATTCATTGAATTATTTCTTTTCGCATATTTGTAAACGTGACACATTAATGTGCGACATTTGATAAATTTTATTTCATTTGACTAAGAAACTGAAGCAAGAAGATTATCTCAAAGATAAAAATGTTAGACAGTTGGTGAGATGACTGTCTGGATTGTATGCTCCGTCTAACGAGACTATCATTAGTTTTCAGATAAGCTGGGTCGGAGGAGAAGGAGTAAAACAGTTTTAATGTTGAAGGAGTTATATCATATTTGATCAAGTTTGTTGCATATAATTACATGCCTGCATGTATACGACAGTGTGCAGAGTTTTAATTATTTTGTTCTTGATTGAAATGATATATCAACAACATATTATGAGAAAATTACGTTTTTACTGTACATTCTTTACACGGTATATTTTCATTAATTTCGATTTTACTCTTTTACTTGAAAGACATTCTGATCCAAACTTATAATTATCGGTTGCAGCAGAAGTCATTTAAGTTATATAAAATACTACGATATATTTTTTGGTAGGTGATCCCTATGTTATTCAGAAAAAAAACAAACTAAACATTTTTAATATTAGATAAAAGCGATTTCTTGTTGGGAGAAAACTTAAAGAAGACATGAAGAAGCGGAGAAGAAGAAAATTTATACAAGTCCTCTTAAGCGGTCAACTTTTTTTCTTTTATCAGCTCTTAGCAAAAAGAATTGTTGAATTTAAAAGATTAACCATTAAAGCAAAATTATCAATAAAACGAAAATAATTTTAAATTTAATCTTTATCTATCATCTCATAAAAAGATCACACGGGAACACAGATAATCGGCCAACTTTAGCAATGCCAAGAGAAAATATTTTTTGCATTCAAAAAGACGGTTGTTGCTAGAAATAAAAAGGATTCAAGAATTTTCAAATAAAATGTTCGACACTTACAATTTTGAAACAGTCATTTGAGAGAGTTAGCGCAAGCATGATTATCAATGAGATGTTGACTAATCGCTTAATCCGAAATCTTTAGTGTATGTGTCAATGTTGTAGCATGACGCAATTGGCCATTCGTAATCCAAAATGGAAGATATTGCTTAATCCGATGCTCCAATCTCTGCGAGGTGCGTCCAATGTAACCAGATTCATAATGATACGTAAAACAATAAATAATAGAATTTTATGGGAGAAAGGAACACAGTTTCTTGCTAATAGAAGAAAAAGTATTCCTGTTGTTAAACACAAAGAGCAAATTCACTGCACAAAAGCAACGAATGACGGACTTAAAAATTTGTTGAGAAAGCAGAATCCTAACATTGCAATTTTAGATATATCGGTCATTTAAGTGTCCTGAACTTATTATCGATGAAAAAATGAACAGTTATTCCACCACATCTAACGGGTAGCCTTTACTTGTAAGAAAGGATTTGATGAAATTCAAATCAGAAAGAAGCACATAGAAAGAACATACCATTAAGGTATAGTATACTAACGTAAAAAAAATCTATTTTTGATAGAAAGTTAATTCAAGCTTACATTATTTCTGAAAATGTTACAGCTACTTTGGTTATTTAGATTTAGAACCAAATATAATTAATTCAATAACTTGATAAAAGTGTTTCTACTTTTTAAAATGTAGTTTATTCATTTATAATTTTGCTTGATAAAAACCAGTCATATTTTATATAACAGCGGGTCGAAAAATTATAGCTTTTACAAATTTTTTCTTGTTCTTCTGAAGTCGGCGCTATTTAATGCATACATTAACATCCCTTAAAAAAACATTTTCCTATATCTCAATACTAGCTAGAACAAGGAGAATATTTTTTGTATAAGTAACTATACTAAAATTTAATTAAATCTTCAGCTATTCCCTACTGACTTCAGTGTAGCTTAAGCAACCCGGAAAAAAGTAAAATTAGACAAAAAGTATTAAATTAATTATCTTACATAATATTAATTTTTTTTGTTACAAATTCTACTACTTTGGTTATACTGAAATGTTTTTTTTTTCTTTATTAAACACATGCATAAAAAATCTAAACAACCATTTAAGTAACTTGAGTACTAATTCTGGCTCAAAATATAAGCAACGCGAGTAATCGTCAAAATGTTCCTTAGGTTTTGTATTTTTTTCATATATATTTCTAAAAATTCCTGAACGTCGAGTTCTGAACTTTATTTTTGCCATTTAAGGCTATTCTATAAAATCTTAAACAGAATTAAATATGTCTATATCTAGTACACACTAGACTCAATGTATATTGGGTCGGGTATAAAAACGCCTAGGTAGATCTGGAGAAGTATATTAATTATATTTGGACAAAAGTACGAATGAATATTGGTGGTTTTATTATCACTAAGCTATTGCAGTCAAATAATTTTCTTTTTCATTCCTTTCTTTTTTAAATATTTTAATATTAAAAATATTTCGAGATTACTGACAACTTGATGTAAATTGTAAGAGTAACTTTCAGAAAATGCGAACGTATAATTCGTTTGGAACAGAACCGAATTATTTATTCTTTTACCAGTTCAGACTGAACTTTTCCGTTGAGACGTTGAATGGTTGAAGTTGTCAAATATCGAGTTAAAAATTATAAATTCTTTTGAGAGAGGTTTATCTGGTTTCAATAAGTTTTCGGAATTTGTTTACCAGCTGCAACAGATAGTGGGATTGGCGAGTCTGATGCTTTCACTTTTGCGTAAATGCCTTTAAGACAGACTTGAATCCGTCTATTCTCTACCTCATGGATTTATAGATTAAATAGCAGTATAAAAAAGACTCTTATAGCCTAAATGAAAATAATCTCTAAATTTCAAACCGTGGAGAAGGCAACGGGAAACCACTCCCTGATTTTCAAGAGTGACATGGAAATTCACAAATAATCTATGGAGAATCATGATCGCCAACCTTCTATATGATATAAAATAAAAAAAAAAGTGTTTTTATTGTATTAGAGGCACTTTGTGTTTTAGTAAGTTAAAATTGCATTGCATCCTAAAAATAAACTTTTATCTGAAAATGGTTGATAGAAATATAATGTATTTAACACAATAAAAAATCAAAATAATTAAAAAAAAAATTAAATGTCACGTGTTCAATCAGATCGTCCGGTCCACACTCCTTCCTGGTCTTTTGAACAGGAGTAGAAGTATATCCCTTGTACCCTGCTTGGGGTTGGGTTTCCATTTCCTTCTAAAGTGTTTTCATTTTTCTTCACTACTAGTAGTCCCTCGCGTTTTAGCAGAATTATCGCCTTACTTGGAATGAATTCATTAAAAAAACAAACAAACAAAAAAACAAAACTGGATTCTGTTTATAAGAAATAGGTTGCCCAAATAGTAGAATTTTGTTCTATCTACATATGTAAGACTTTTTATCAGCATTTAAATAAAAATGGAGCAAACGGTTGGAAAATCAACTTTAATTAATTAATTTTTTGTTTTTGAACATTAACAAGTGCCGGTGAGAAATTCAGAATGAAGTCACCAAAAAGTGCAAAACTTCCTTATCTCTTTTCACAAAGTCTAAACCTGTCTTTATAACTGAGCAGTTGTAATAGATCAATTTCTATTCGAACCAAAAAGTGAAACTCAAAATTAACTTCTGTTCGTTCAGTTTAGAGGCGGATTTTACTCAATTGCTTGAAATCTTACACAACTCAACCGCAAGTCTGACGTTTTTGTAATACCACTATAACTATATAGTTTTGTTAGCTGTATAATAATTAAAAATGTTAATATGTTGTGTTGATTTTCTAAGCGTAGCTTAGATGTGGTACAAAGACGAAAATATGAGGCACCCAGTGAGTATCGAACTCACAATTCAGTCGTAATTTATTTAGCGAGACAAACTTACTAACCATTACACCACGTCAAAGTTCCCAAATGATGATATATAGTGATTCATAAATAAGAAGCAGGAGTTACGTCCCCCTGCCTTGTTAGGTTATAGTGAAGAAAGGGAAGTAGAGTTCTCATAATGTACGAGAAAAAAAAAGAGTTTTGTTGTGAAACTACAAAGTCTCTCTTTCTCTGACCGCCATCTGTTGGACCAGTTGAGCTTTGGATCTGTTGGGCTTTGCATTAATGCATGAGAGAGAGGGAGAGAGAGAGACGTGTTCTGTGAATAATATGAATCAGTTATGTAAGCAATTGTAAGTTTGATCAAAAATCAATCATTTAATAAATATTTTATATCTTGTTGCATGCGCATCAAAAACTGTGCAGGTTTTATTTCATGATTTTATGAAATATGGCCCACGGATGATATAATAAAAAAAGACAAACTAAAGACATGACACTCCCACAATAAATAAGAAAGAAAATATTACAATACATAATGAATACGAGTCTTCACTCCAGGCATCGGTTAACCTATTCCATATGCAGTCATCGTGTCATGACTTGAAAAATTCCAGGTCATCCTTAGTCAAGGTGTAGTACCTGTCTTCCTCTCCCTGACATTTACTCTGTATTCCCCAACAGTGAAGCAAGCTGGATGGGAACTATTGGAATTATCACTAAACGTTGATTCCGAAAGATTTTAAAAGCAGAAGAGGGCAATATTGGCTAATTAGTTACTAGACACAATCTACTATGCAATCTTGTCACTAAATGCTGCAAATCACCGAAGATGGTCCTGAGATCCTAAGCTGTGTGTCATTCGCAAGTTAAGATTCACCCCTAATCAAACCAACATCAATTCTTTTAATACTAACAGGTGTAACCAGTGTGGGTGAATGTCCCATGCAAGGATCGGTTTTTTCAGCCATCAAATACTTATTACGCCATTCGAACTGCACTGTAGACTACGTGTTTTTTAAGCAATTTAAATGTGCTTTCAAATAAGTTCGAAATCATGATCAGCAATTAACATTTTTAATAATGTCAAATTAAACGATTCGGAATACATTAATTTTGCGATAGACTTCGTAATCTTTTACAAGCCCTGAAGAGCGGGTGCGTTGATCTATCTTCTCGCTTTCTTCCCTTCATGAGAAACTGAAAGGCATCGTCAAAGAGAATCGCTTATTTATTATATTGACAGAAACGAAGCTGATCAACTGGACAATCACGACTGAACACTCACCATCTACTCGATCTTCTCCTTATTAAATACAATTAAATCTGATGAATGTTTACTGTTCACGTTACTGTCATCAGCAAGTCTGGAGTGAACGATACAAAATGAACACGTCCAAGACGCACGGAACATTGTCTCATGTATCTGTGTGTTCGTGCTGCTGGATCAACGTTTTACTAAAAACACACGCATTCGTTCAGCTGGGAATTCCCCTTGCTTCAGTATACAAATGACATGACAGGAAAACAGAGGCTGGCTGGCTGAATTGATATTTCGTCGGCTTAACTAAGTATGGCAAAAGTGGCGTTTTTAGTAATTGTCGATATCAAATGAATTAGGTGCTATTTTGATTTGAAAATATTTGAAAACAATATCGTTGGTAAGAGCCGAATGCAAAATCAAAAAAGGAATAAACAACTCTGTGTATGTGTGTGTGTGTGTGTGTGTGTGTGTGTGTGTGTGTGTGTGTGCATTCATGGATATTTATATCAAGTAAATGTGTTGATCTAAACTTGAAAATTATATTGAATTCTGTCAGATATGTGTGTGAGTCTGTGTGTGCGTGTATATATATATATATATATATATATATATATATATATATGCATTCACTTACGTGCTAATACCCTTGGGAAAGGTGTGAAACCTCTTCTCCCTCCAGCTATGGGTAAATAGCAGGACAGACTTTTGTATCGTTTTATTGGTTTCCAAAATATTTAGATATAAATTGTTCAATATCTGAATACTTTCAGCTATCGATAGCCATTATCAAAATTTTTTTTCATATTTTTTAACACAATCTGTGATTCTTCATTCTTTCTCTCCTCTTCTCTCTCAATCTATCTACATAGGTAAGTGTGTGGGTTAGATTTCACGGCACTATGCAATATTTAGTAGATTGCCACTAAATAAACAATTCAAAACATTGGCAAATTTGTTTGTGCGCTTGCAAGAATGTCTGTCTTATTTTCATAATACACAAAGTCAAATCCCAATGTAGTTAACCCTTTTCTTTTTTTTTATCGCCATGTCCATTTCGGACGTGGGTGATTCTAAATCTCCATAGATTCCTTTTTCTTTATCTGTGGCTTGCTATGCGTCCTGGAGTGGGTTGGCATCGCTTTCTACACGGTTTGCAATTCAGAGTTTTCTTTTTCTATGACTTGTTGCTACTCAAGGCTACGACTACTCTGCTATTTAACCCATAGCAGGGGACAGAAGCGACGGATTTATGTCTTTTCCAAGAGCATTAGTGTTAAAGTGAACACGACTTAGTAACATACTAATTTGAACTCGGTTTGCCGATTTTACTATCTGTCACACTTAGCCGCACATCGGTATCAAAGGTTTTCATCTGTTTCATCATCTACTGCTTCTGTTTACCATTGTTACCTTGTTTGGCACAAGGCGTGAGTTTACAGTAACTGTTGCTCCTTCTGAAACAGACACCCGTCTTAATACTGTTTAGAATCGATTCTGCTTAATTCGGTTGATCAAAAGATATAGATTTCGGTATAAATTGATTGCAATCATCTATCCCCGATTGCCTCTTCTTTTACTATTCATCTATTGTTTCCTCTTTTCCTGTTTTCTCCATCTATTTCTTGTCAATGTCTTTTGTTTTTGGTCTCGTTTCGCCCGTGGCGTTTCATTTTCATTTTATTCTACTCCATTCCTTCTCTTTTTTCCTTCTATATATTTCTTGCATTTCCTTTTTCTCCTTTTTTTTCTATTTATTTCTTTTCCCACATTCTCTAATCTCTCTTTATCCTCTGCCTCTTAATCTCTTCTTTAAAAAAAAAAAAACTGCTCCTCGTCCCGCTTTTTAATTTCTCCCATTCATAATCCTTGCCACCCTGAGGCTTGTATTCTGTAGATGATCATTTGAGCAAGCCTCCTACTTCCTTTCTCAATTAAACTGATGGCCAATTATAAACGATCTGAGAAATTAATCGGCTCTCTCCGTTATTCTGGGAAGTTTATAAAACGGTTTCGTTGGCGGCGAAGGAGAAAGACGTGAGATGAAAAGAAAAAAAAAACAAAATGGGAGAAAGAAAAGATGAAGAAAACGGTAAAAGGAAAGAAAATAATACAAAATAATATTAAATGAAATAAACAAAAATAGAAAAAGAAATAGTAACTGGTTGCCCGGGGGAAACAAAGAGAAAAGTGAGTAAAAAGAAAAAGAAACTGTTTAATAAAGGCGAAGAAAGATGAAAGTAAAATGCAAGAATTAAATAGGGGGAAAATTTGAAATTGAGAGTTAAAAAAAAAAAAAGACGGAAAAGGTAGAAAAGAAAGGAAGGAAAGAAATCAAAAGTCAATGGGATAAAGTTACCAAGATAAGGGAAGGATTAATCCCAAGAATAATGTGGCCTGACTTAATGGATGTATACAAATGTATCAAACATATGTTCGACTAATGCATTCATATATTACTCTGTATGAAAACATGACGATGTAGATCGACATTCAAATACATATACACATGTACATTCTTACATACATGCATACATACATACATACATACATACAATAATTATCTCACCCACATCAAGGCAAATATTAATCCCTTAAGTTGTGAGCTTAGTTGGTTTGACTTTCAGCTGCTGAGTAAGTACATAGATATTGGACAAAATTTATAATATATTTTAATTGCAGTGGGACTGTTTATGCGTTTACATAACCTATAACTAAAAGATATCCATTATTAATGCACTCTACTGTGTTCATGGTTATGTTCCTGGCTGTGTTAATAGTAAAAAAAATTCCATAGAGAAAAAGTTCGGTTTTCATTTACCGAAAATTTAGCGTGACTCGGTTGAAATCTCTTTTTTTAAACAGTTTTTCGTGAAATTAGCCTTTTTAAGCCCACTGTTATTCTTTTTAGTATAGATCGGAGTTTCCTTCCTAATCTTAGATCATTGGAATTCTTTAAGCGATTTTATTTTGTTATTTGGTAAAGCTCTCTGTTTATGGTTCTATCGTGCTAAACTAAAAAGATCTGGTGACTGATAGATTTCTTTAAAACTTAAAGGATTCATTGGCTTGAAACCAGTTTTTATCATTGATCTTTTGTGTAGAGGTGATTTTGGTTTGGTTAACGGCATATCATTATGGCTTATTTAATACCGAAATTTAATTTCTTTGAGAGCCTTGGTAGGTTTTACTATTAAAATCTTAAAGCAATGTCTTAACATTAGACAAGTGGAATCGTATGTAGGACATACAATTATCTTGTCTGATTCTTGTCATTAGCTCCAAGGTGTGTGATATAAAACTTATATAGGATTGATATTTCCTGATTGATTTTATTTTCAGTATCTTGACCAACCCTCCAGTGGTCACCTCGTCCACTAGACATGAGATATCCGTAGTTGACATTTTTCTTGTTTTTCGTCACTTTTAGATTGAGTTAGAAAATATTTTATGTACTTTTTTTTTCTTCTTCTTTCAGTTTATATGCGTGTGTGTGTGGGGGGCGTTTGCATGTGTCTGTCCGCGCGTCTGTCTGTACCTGCGTACGTGGTTATTTCTACTTTTCGTCTTTTTTACTGTCTCTTTATTCTCTCTCCTTATTCGCTCTTAAGTGTCAAAGACAAATGTAGCAAACCAGCTTCCGGTTCGGCAATGAGTCTGTTCAACATTTCATTTATGTTTTCTAACTTTCGACTACGTTGTTTTTTGTTAGAATTACCTTTCCAAAGTTCTGTTTATTGCATCCATCCATTCATTGTACCCATATTTATTTATATGGATGGATATAATAAAAGAACATTGGAAAGTTAATTCTAACTTAAAAGTTGGGCAAACAGACCTAGTCGAAATTGTTTAATAAAGCTTGTATGAAATAATTCTTACTGCCTAAATACACCATATAACTTAAAATAACTGATAGATATCTGTGGGGGAGATTTGCATAATCATTTATATTAATTCATAGTCTAGAAGAATCCTCATCAGAAAACAGTGGACGGCCGTTTCGTCCTATTTGGGACTCATCAGCAGCGCGCGTCCACCATCGAGAATCGAACCCGGACCGTTACATTACAACACAAACGTTATATCACGGAAAAAAACGGTCCTCGGCGACGAAGAAGAAACTGACGAGACTCGATATAGCGCCGCTACTCACTAAATTCCGTTGTGATCCGTAATCCAAGTATACGTAACCTCCAACTGGTGGTGCCTAGTTTCTTCTTCGTCACCGATGTCCGTTGGTCTAGTGGTATGACGCTTGCGTTGTATCATAACGTCTGTGTTCGATTCAGGGTAGTAGATGCGCACTGCTGATGACTCCCAAATAGGGAAAAAAAGGGCCGTCCAGAGCTTTCAGCATTCTGTTGAGGATTCTTCTAGATTTCGCAATTAATTTCGATTACTCACAAATTTATTTCGAAGTTATAAAAATTGTTATATTACAAAAAAACTTAGTCGCAAAAAAATCACGTAAAAATTCGCCAAAGACAATTGCTATAATAAAAACTTGAGAATCCAAAATTTCAAGATTGCGAATCCGGATCCAGCCCGGAAGGTTTTTAATTTATTCACAGATTTTCACTGATTCTAAAATGATATGATATGTTGGGCTACGGTCTCTAGGAGTAAAGTTGAAAACATGGACAATTTTACTTGAAACATTCAAATTTGAGAAGAGTGTTTTTTTTTTCATTTGAACATGAACTATAGTTAGAGAGTTGTGTCCCTTTAATTGCTTTTATCAGTAGAAGCCAAGATGGCAGAATCCGAAAACAATCGCAATAATGAAAATTTGGGAATCCAAAATTTCAGGATTGCGGGTCCGGATCCTGCCCGGAATGTTTTTAATTCGTTCATGGAGTCGCCCTGGTTCCAAAATGGTATGCTATGTTGGGCTACAGCCTCTAGGAGTAAAGTTTTCAAGTGTGACATAGTCACACACTTGCATTTATTATGTAAATGAAAACTATAAACAAACTGATCCTATCCTAATTATCAAATAAATATAACATTAATTCTACCTCCAAATTACTTCAAATATTGCACCTAAATAAACCAAATAAAGTCATTTTTGCTTCATTAGCTCTCGAAATATTTTTTTTACTAATATCCCATTCAAAGAAACTATAAATATACGAATACAAAATGTATATGAACATTTCATCTAAATTTTGCACGATATATGAACATATTTATGATCATTATAGTAACATGTGCACACAGACAGACAGTGTAGATAAAAAATCATCGTTCGGTCCTACGTTATGAAATTTATACATGACTCATTTGGAAAACAAAATTTTTAAGGATTTTGTAAACTTACGATATATGGTCAATATATTGCTGACTTAACGAAAATTTACAATAAATTAATCAAACGATATCGATCAATTTTTCAGGATATCCATATATTTATATGAAAGATATATTGCATGAATTTCAGCTCATGTAACCTATTTAAAAATATTAATTTTGATTTCGTTGAGGGTGTTGGGTTTATGTAAACAAACCAAGTATAATATACATTTTGACTTATAAATAAATGCATAAGATAAAGGCCATAAAACCTTATTAGTAGAATATTCCATGTAACTGAATAATTATTTATTTACATTTTAACGTGGAGTTCTTGAAATTCTTTTACTTTCGTTTATCTTTACTCATAGATTTACTTAGCATTTTAATGTTACGAATTTAACATTACTTGCAACAGGTTTCATTACTTCCCAGAGATATTCTTTGCTTGAATATTGTTTTCCATTCTCGTATACACCGCTTTTAATGATGGATTACAATATTTCATAAAAAGGCTAGATGTCATTCTATTATTTTGACTTTATTAAAAAATATTTTTTCTAGCAAGATAGGCAGTAATCAGTTTTTCAGAATGGGAATATACTCTTTAGCTTAATACTTCTTGGGATCTTGGTACCAATAAAAATGTTTTGTCAAAGAACTCCTAATAATTATTTACATTTATTTTGTTATTATCATTAATTTGAAAGGGATAAATAATTTTACTGATAACAATTCAAATATGAATCTTTACACCACCCTCTCTCTCTCTCTCTCTCTCTCTGTTGTCTTCTCTCCATTAAGAACCAAACTTCAGGTCCATCTAATATAGCTCTACATTCATCAATAGAAGCATATGTACTTTTTTGCCTAACATACACATGTTTTTGTTTTGCTTATTTATAAGTGGTATTTTGTTTGCTTTTATGCCAATGTTCTTAATATTCCCAATCTGTTCTGTGTTTAACATTCGCAAATTCTACAAGTATTTCCTTACAGGTCATTTCACTTTTCACGCTTATTACCTTTTTAAGTTTATCAATTCTTTTTTAGTAACATTCTTAAGGACAATTTTATTTTTCATTTTTCATTTTCGTTTCTTTCCTTTTCATTATTTTGTTTTGTCATCTTTTGGGAAAATGATTTATGGTGATCTTTATACCACTTAATTTAAATAATAAATATCAATGACTGTACAATGTATACGTTTATTTACAAAATGATAAACAACCTTCAAATTACACAATAAAATGTCACGCTCCATAAGTTAATGAAAATGTCTGATAAAAACAGATTGAAACTCAGGTTATATTCATCTTATAAGTATATCCTGATAATTTTACCAACACTGGTTGATTAATAATACCAATTTTATTTGTGAATACATTTACTTACATAAAAAATACCTAGAGTAAGCGCATAAAAATAGTCTGACCGTAAATTCCCCATGGTGTGGGTGTCTTCAGCCGTTCTAAATATTGCTGAAACTTGTAACTAAACAAAAGACTAAATTTGACTTTTTGGCCTCAGTTTATGATAATTCTGAAGCATTATATTGTGATTAATTTTCAAAATAAATAAAACTTCACTTTCCTTCCCCATCCCCGAAATACTAGTTTCTAAAATATGTATATAATATTTATATGCAGAAAACGTATATAGGTTTCATTCCAGGAAGTTTGTAGCAGCGAAAGGAAATAATGTGTATTCAAATCAAAACAAAAATATATTTACAACAGGATAATATTACCCGGAAAAAAAAAAGAAAAAAGTTCATTTTCTGAGACGATCAGATAAAAAGATAGAATCAAGAATCTTTCAAACTTTCCGATTCAGTTCATACTCATCACCACCATTCTTAGTACGTGATCTCCCCCCCCCCACACACACCTTTATTTTGTGGCGTTCTGCTTAAAGTATAATATGATTTGTTATAAAATAATATTTGGTTTTTGATCATGGAAAACGAGGGAAAATTTGAAATTTCGGAAAAAAAAATTTTTTAAAAAGTAAAAAACCACATACGACTAATTTAGATTATTAAATTATCAACATTTATTAAATAATTTATTAAAAAAAATTTTGTCATAGAATGGACGAGATTTAAACAGTCAAACGTAAATTGTTATTTAATGAAACATCTCAACTCAATGATATAACATTAGTCATATTTGCTGGTAAAATGGATTTCCCCTTGAAAAGCACGCATGATCATGTAACAGACCTTTTACGAACACGTGCTAATCTTGTAGAAATACTACAAACCTATAACAAACCTCAACGGAGGTTCGCTAATTATCTCCTTGTGCCAGACTTGAATGAGAACAATTAGATACGTGTGTGCACACAAAGAGAGGCATGTACAAAAAAAAATATAAAACTTAAATATAAAAACATTATTATTATTACTTGAACATCAAGCAGTCATTATTTCATTGTAGCAATTAACTCCTCCTATTTAGTTCTACCTACCTTTTTTTGTTTGTTTAGACCTGTTCTCATATCGCCCTAAACCTTCACTTACTCACTTGATGGCGCCCTTCTTCTTTTGTTAACTGCTTTGACGCTCGATTGGATGTTGATAACATCGCCCGTTGTGTTAGCTCCTCCCAGCTTATTGGCTAAAAGCCACTGCCCATTGTAATTAATTCTATTGCTGCTACTGCTACCAATATAAACATTCAGGACTACTGTCTGGTTCCACTCCCATCGCTATGAGTTCCTTTTAATTGTGAGTGAAGTGGCTCATTTGATAAAATCATAAAGCTTTTTAAGCAGTTGATTTAGTTTCAATAACAATATACGGACATTATGAAATTTATTTTTTTTTGTTCATTGGTTAAAAACTTAAGATCAACAGAAATTACGGAGTCGATTTAAAAAATTTTTTTTTTTTTGTTTTTTTTTTACATTAATTCGATTTGTGAATTCGATTTGAAGCAGCTGATTTAGTTTCAATACCAGTGTACGGACATTCTGAAATTTATGTTTTGTGTTCATTGAGTAAAAAAATCAACAGTAATTACGGGTTCCATTCTTAAAAAAACTTCTTTTAATTTGATTCAAAAACGGAATACATTTTTTTCTGAATTTATTATTTATTTATTTTATGTGTTACTTTCAGTCTGTCTTGTTCCGTTCTTCGGATATAGCTCATCAGTACGTTTTTTTTTTCTTTCTATTATTTATTTCCCTTGGCACAAAAAACAAGAACGATACGTTAATATAATTTTGTCACCCACTACCAAGACACTATCACACACACAGACAAAAAAAAAGAAAAACATAAAAACAGCATATATTCATTTTACGCGCATTAAAATTTGCATCATGACATTTAAATTGAACGTCTGGAAACTATGATTTTTTTTTTCAATCGTGAAAATCAACACTAATGTTTTCAATTTAATCCAAATTTAAAAACCTATATTAAACAGGATTATAAATCCACTGCGATTTGATGCCAAAAATGATAACAAATTTTTAGTCTTTGATTTTGCATAAACTCAGCAAAATAATCATCTATCATATCGCATCGTTTTATTTTTTTTGTGGGTGGGTGGGGGTTTCTCTATGCAAACAGATATTCGCCAATTTCCACTATTTATCCAGGTCCACCAAATTGCTCAGAGTGATTATGGAAGTATGCATGAGGGAGGATGTAAAAATGTATAATAGCGCCAAGAAAGATGTGGAAAATACTGACACGCATGTTGTTATGGATAAATTACGAACTATCCTTTTCAATTTATTATATCTACCTTCTATAAAAAGAAAACACTATCTAAATTTACACTTATCAATCACGTAACATGATCTCCCGTTTTTAGTAATCAGATATTCCGTTATTATAGTAACAAGAAGCATTACAAGATTCTAATTAGTAAACACATTTCAGCTTGCTGTAATGATGTGTTAGATTTGGATATTTTTCATTTTATTTTTCATTCTTACATGTAACAACAGAGATAGATAAAGTCACTAGATTGTTCATACAGAAAATAAAAACAACGCATTCGTAAAATTATTTAAATGTGACAGTCATTTTGTTTTACAAAGCATTCATTAATTACTAGTTAAATAGCCTCCAAATAACAAAGAAGTAAAAGAATACAAAATAAATATTTTTATATTCTTTAGCCAATTTTAGGCCTTCAGAATATTTAGTTATAATCTGTTAATGTATGGGTGAGAGGTTAAGGAAGTCCGATACAATGTTCCAAAATGTTCATAGATCTCTAAATTATTGAGCATGTTTTCATTTTAAGTAAGTATCGCTTGAATTCGTGACATTCCTGTTTTACAACTGATTGTCTTTGAGCATTTATTTAAATTAAAACACTTCTTCTAGGGATTTATCTTAATTTTACTTGTTTTTTTTTTATTGTAACTTAATCAGACCGTCATTCTACGGTAGTGAGTAAACAGCGCTGATCGAAAATAAAAGAAATAGTTGACAATATTTTATCTAATAATTAAAAAATTAACACACTTCGAAGTCTTTGACACATTTCTGTCTTAAAAATATTATTTCAAAATACAATGTAAAAACACAACTCTAGTTTTTTTATATTTGTATAATTTTTCTATATATTTTTCAGTTTTCTTGCAGTTTTTATGTAAGATTTTGGAGAAAATATTTTTTTGGTGAACATTTAAATGAAGATTCAAAACATATCTAACAGAAAAATTAAAACACTGATTGAAACTGATAATAATATTTTTTTTTTATTTTTATTTTTTATTTATTCATTTTTACTAAAATTTACCTGCAGATGTTTGAGCTCTGATGTTGTTATCAGTTTTTGTTACTTGGTCCATTTCAAGTTTTTATTTCACAGCTGGAAATATAAGAAAATAGATTAAATCGAGTGGAAAGCGTCCCTTTGAAAATATAACTATTGTACTTCTGCAGATTTAGCGAATTAAAAAAACAAAACAAATTGTCTTTTTAAAATATAAAGGCAAATAAAAGGAAGCGAATGTCATTGTAAATGATCTGATATATAAAGATGAATTTAAAACAGAAGTGTTAGTTAGCATTTGAACATGACATTCAAGCGCTCGCAGAATTTAAATGATACACTTCGATCCATAGACGTTTATATTTGAAAATTGATAAATTAGTTTGCATTTATTTTTTACAACAAATTTAAAAATTTTTATCTCTGAGCAGAATTTACTTATATGCATGTCACAATTTGATCTTTTCGACACACAAACTTTCTAAAAATCGAAGGAAAAATAACTAATATTAGAAAAACTGATACTTTCTTTTTCAAATTAATTATATATATATAAAATAAATGTTTAGAAACTGTTTATTTTGATTTTTTTTCTATTTAAACTATTTATGATTTTGACATAATCTTCTCAAACGATTAGTAACGATTAATTTGTTAGTGACCCGCTTTTCATAGGTTTAATTCTATTTAGTTCCTATATATGATCAGTTTTTTTTAAATTAATTTTTATTATTGTAACTACTGAAATTATCTGTTTTTTTATTTTTATGAATATGTATTTTTATCCAATTATACACGTGTGGCTGTAAAAAAAAATCAAGTTACAGTTATTAAACAAATCTAGCTTAGAGGAGACGAGAATAGGAGGTAAGAAGATTGTGTTGTGCCAATCTGGAGAGACTATCTGGAATCTAACAATGACCGTTGAGGCCTGTGGCAAATTAGATTAACTTATTTAATTCCCACTCTCAAGTGGTATCTCGGATAATTTTCATAAGATCTAGACAAAATATTTTTAATAAAAATAATCTTTAATAGATCTTTAATAGATCTTTAAAAAATTATTTAAAATAAAATAGCAGAAACAAATACTAAACGTATTTTTATTTATTATTTTTTTTAAATTTATTTTTGCTAATAAATAAGGCGAAATAATAATTCCTTAAATTTAGGCTAAAAAAATGGCCGTTTATTTAAGAAAAATTCTTCCTTTTTCTTTTGGATTAAACCCCCCCCCAAAAAAAAACAAAAAAACAAAAAACAAAGGAAACTTGCGAACTAATTTTTCTTAAAATTTCCCTAAAAGAAAAATAAATGAGTACCAATTAAAATCGTTAAATTGGCTTGATAGATGATGACAGAGTGCTATGAAATGCTGAAAAGTTCTCGGTCCAACTAAAAAAAAATCAATTAAAAAAAAACTGAGATTTGTCTATTTATTCAGATATTGTGGAGTTGGTTGGGACGAGAACTTTTCAACATGCCTCATAAAATTAAATGAATGTATTATTTATGATATCAATATAGAATTACAGGCCGTAATTGAAGTCATATCTTAAAATACGCTAAGCAACTGGAAAAATGAACAAAAGATAACATCTTGTAAATGGAATTATTTATCGAAAATAATTATCAAAATCAATCTAAATTTATCTGTTAGCAAATGATAAGCACTGATTATTAAGCCAAATAAATGAAATAAAAGTCATACGATATAAGTGAGCAAAGATAAATATAATAATTTAAAAATATAATTAAAAGATAAATTTAGATGGGGATTTGGGCGAAAAGAGATCTGAGCTCACATAATTCTCAAGAATTTTATCACGATTTGAAATCATTTGCCCTTCGTCATTTCTTTTCTTTCTTTTTGTCTTTTATAACGACCTTCTCTTTGCTTTTTTTTCTTTCTTGGAATAGAACATCTCATTTGTTAATAGACTGCTGAGCTGTTTCTTTTAATGCGATGATCACTTAAAGAACATGATACTTTTTAAAGTACAGACTTTTGTAAAAGTAGATGTAAAACCTGTATGAAGCAGGATTCGAACGTAAAAATAGATCAAGTCTTTTCTCATTACATATAAACTGAGTGAATTTCTGGGATAATGAGTTATTATTTACATTATTGACATTCAGACTAATATCCTCATCGTTGTTGTTATCACAACATATCGGCAATTGTGTTCTCTAGTTTTATCATTATATTACATCGGACTAATATCCTAATCTTTATTGTTTTTATCACTGATAATAATGGCATGTTCAAATTTAAATAATATAAATAATTACACAAAGTCTTTGTTTATTCCTGAAACTAAAAACAAAGTATCGAAATATGATCGGATTCTACAATCTAATTAACGTTTTGTGTTTGTGTATTAAGCAAATAAATAAATAAATAAAATCACAAAAAACTCGCCAATTCGGAAACTAAATGAGTTCGTTGATTTTTTTAAGCTTTGTTCGGATGTGGCACAAGGCCGAAGTTTAGGAGTACTCAGTGGGGATCGGACTCGCTTTCCAGTCATAATTAATCTAGCTACACAAGCTTACTAACCATTACACCACACTAAAGTGCCCAAAACTAAATGAGTTTGATCAGACTTTATAGATCTTATTTTTTTTTCATCTCACAGTTGTTTTTATTTATTTTTATTTAATAATAATCATTTGTCAAAAATAGGGATAATCAGTTTCATAAAAAATGATTTGCTAGATAAGAAGAAAATATAAGTAACATGAAATAAATAATTCTATAATTACAATTCTGCTTGTTAGCACGTACGTTACGCCCTGCCAGTACCTCATAAATAATGGACTATTCCGTTTTGATTGCGAGGAATGGTAAAAAAGACTTACCAGAAATGCTGTTTAGTTTGAGTGAAAAAAAGAAAGAAAGAAAAGATAAAGATAAAAAGAGACGATAACTTTCTCGCGTGTTTAATGTCTGCTTCAGGGAACTGGATAACGTCCATTTAATTTTTTTTTAAATTTATATTCTCTAACTTGTTTAAATAATAACCTGCATTCAGACACGGCTGCTATTGCAATATTTTGTTAAAGTTGTTATACTTAAACATTTACCGATTCAATAGGGGGATTTCCATGGGTATTTTATGGTCGTAGAACTCGCAAGGAATTTATTCAAATATTACCTTGAGAATTATGATTCATCAGAACATTCAAAACGATGAAATTTCCATGGGTATTTCTCTAGTATATATAATTTAGCTGTTGACTGAGAAAAAGGTTTAATAAAGTATTTTTGTAATTATAACTCTAAAATACAATGATTACAAGCATTTCTATCAGAAAAAAAAGCTTTTTCAAAACTAATGATGAAATACAGCCAATAGATCCAACACAAAATTGAAAAAAAAATTAGAATAAAAAGTATAAATAATGAAGACACATTGAAATAGCGAAACAAAGTACTACAAACAAAGTACTAGAAACAGAAAAATTTGGTTAAAAAGATAAACTCTAAATTATTCTGTAATACCTATTCTCTTATATGGTATTGAATGCTGGACAATTTTCTCATCAGATGAAGAGGAAGCAGTGATGTAGTTCTACAGATATATGCTAAGAATACCATAGAAGGAATATGTGAACAATGAGGAAGTTGTAAGGAAATGTAGACAAAAGCAAAATTGTACTTAGGATAAAAAGTCGAAATATCTGGAACACATAACGAGGAAGGACGTCTTAGAGAATTTAAAACTCCTAGGACATATTGAAGGCAAAAGAAGCAGAGGGAAAAAGCGAGCTCACGAGCTTGTGGAAATTGATAGCAGTACATGGACTGAGGAGGAATATTAAGAGGATAAATATTGAACTACAAAGGATAGGAAATTGTGGAAATCCATGATGATCCACGTTCTGAAGGGACACGACACATAGAAGAAGACTCAGCTTTGATGTTTTGGAATTTTCATACGGAATGGTGCCAAATATTAATTTAAATTTGATGAATTGGGTATCATTTGGTTATAATGAAGTATGATAAAATTTGTTAGGTCTTTTAATGTGGAATAATTTAAAACTAAATGGTAAGCGTGTTTAGATAACTTCATTGTGTTAGAAAAAAAAAACGGAAGCAAAAGTTACCTTATCACAAAGGACATTGTTTGGGGAAAAAAAAACGGAATTAAAAACGCAATAAATAAATAAATACAGACAAATAAAGATTTATTTACACATACACATATATTTACATACATCACATTAAAAAGTAAGACCAATTGTAAATGATAGTTATTCAAATAAAGTAACAATCCGTATCAAGACTAAAGTTGGTTGATGAGAAAAGTCGAAATAAAATTCAACACAACGAAGCGGAAAAGACAACCAGGGTGGGAATGGGGTAGAAGAAAATAAGAAAATTTATTCTATAAAGGAAAGAAGGCAACTGAAACGACATTCGGATTTGGAAGCGAAACTGAATAATTGTGACGTTTCGACCAATAATCACTGATTATCTTCAGTTTTGTCTTGTATAAGCAGATCATAGAAGCACATTATCATTCTTTGTGCTCAGACGCCAACTAGATTAATTTGATCAACCTCGGAGATAACAGATCGAAACATCAGGAACTTTGACGTCGCTTAAAAATGGAGATACCGTACGGCGTAGTATTTGAGAAAATGTCGATATGCATCAAATAAGATCAGAAAGAAATCACACAAGTGGAATGTTTGGTAAAATAAATGGAATTAGAGTGAGTGATTGAGTGAGCGAGCGAGTGAAAGAAAAAGAGTGGAGTGCTGGTGGGTGATAAGCGAGCATAGAGAAGGTATCTGTAAAGACCACAATCCTACAAGGATCACTTGTTACAATTTTAGGTTCCTCCCCATTAGCTTTCCCCCTCCTTTTTCTTTCCCCCACTTTACTATCATCATCATCATCATCATTTTAACAGGCATGTCGTGTTAGACGTATTTGTCAGTTTATAAAGTCAATTGCATTTTGTTTGCATTTGTGTCCTTTCTGTCATTGCCATTAAGTGTAAGTTTCAATTAAATGGTGTAGTAATTATATGATGTATTATTATGTATGTTGATTTATGCTTATTTAAATTATATGTACATATTTCAATATACATTTTACCTGGTAAGATCAATGATAATGATTGCAGCAATGAATTCAGCTTACAAAAACTTTTTCAATCCAACATGCCCAATAACTTCCCAAGTGAGCTTAGCTAAAAGATTTGCTAAATGATTGAATTAGCAAATCACAACAAAGAAAAAAATAACTAAGAAGAATAACAATACTAATAATAATTTGTATTTCATATTATTCCATATAATACAGTCATGTCACTATTCTGGGGTTTTTTAATGACTTGTACTCAGAGATATAACTTTAATTTATTAAATAGTTTTTATGATTTTTATGTCTTTTTAAATAATTTTTATAATAGTAAATAATTTTAATATGTTTAGATAAATAATAAAAAATTCTAAAATAACTTTTGTAATCTTAAAATTATTTTTTAATATTCTTAGAAACAAAGAATTTTGTGATAAAGAAAGAAAAAAAATTAAAATATTGAAAAAAAATAAAAATTTTTTTTCTTATTAAAATATTTTTGGGGTTTTATCTTCCTCGACAGCACTTTATACATACCCCATTCATATCTTTAATGCACACGCGCGTGTGTGTTTTGTGTGTGTATGTTCTTTTAGCGGCTTGATTAACTAACTTCAACCTCTTTCAATTTACCATCTTATTGTCTGTATTACCTTTTGGTTTCATTAAAATGCTTGTTTTAATTGTCTCCAAATATCAGAGGTTCTTAAAAAACTGTTACTGACCTCAAAGCCTTGCTATTCATTTATTTAATATTTTATTTTTATCCTCAGTTAATTAACCATGATGTTTACTGAATAATTGACAACATTTATCTTTTGATTGATAGTTCTATTCGCTTACTTGACTTCATTTACCTAAGTTTTTACGATTTCTTTACTAGTAAAATAATATTTTGGTAAAAACTTTTGAAGGAAATAAATGAAAAGAATTTCTTCCTCATCACCTATCAATGTTTCCAAATTTACCAATTTTGACAGATTTTCTGAATAATGTCTTCATTTATTTTCCTGTAATTTTTATTTGTTATGGTTGGCTTCGTGGCCTAATTGGCAAAGCAGGTGTCACATCAAAACAGATTTCTAGAGAAAAAATATATGCGTGATTTTTAAGTAAGGGGCTTCATTGTGATGTAATAGGCAACAAGCCGAACTTTTAGATCATTATCAGTGAGTTCGATTCTCTTTGAGTGCTCAAAATTGTGGCATTGTTCCAAAACTATGCTACGTTTAGTAAATAACAACTTATATATATATTTCTTTCTTTTTGCAATCTCATCAACTCGTTTCTCTTTATCTATTTTAATAATCATAACTGCTCCTTCTGTTACGATTTTTGAACTGTCCATTGTCATACTCTCTTTGAGTGATAGTGATGATTGTCATCATTTTTAATCATAAAATACCAAATTTTGGAGATTTGGAATCCTATTTACCTGTTCTTGTCTTTATTAATGCAGTTTTATCATATTCAAGATTATTATTATTATTATTATTATTATTATTATTATTATTATTATTATTATTATTATTATTAATGGTAATAATAATAATTATAATTTTTTAAAAATGTGCGTTCTTATTGACATGGCAATCACTGCAGATTGTGATATATCTAATGTATAAAAATGTGACACATGAGGACATCTATAATTCCGGTTGGAGTTGGAGACCTCGGATTTATTAGAAAAAAGATTCCGATAGACTCATTGACCTGAAGAAATACAATAAATTGTAATCTCAAGTACAGTTTACACATTCCGAAGAGCTTTATCTATGTAAAATGTGTGATCATCTTTTTTTTTTTTTTACAAAAATGATCAGTGAAAAATGTCATGAAGCCATTTCTGACCTTAGGTCTCTAGTTGGGACCCTGAAGGAAATGTGTATACAATAGAAATCAAAGGAAATAATAATAATAATAATGATAATAATAATAATAATAATGATGATGATGATGATAATATTAATAATGTTAATAATAATAATAATAATAATAACAACAACCATTTTGATGTTGTATCAAGCATGTCACTCATGTCTTCTGATCTTAATTTATTGGCGGTGTTAATATTTTGTCATGGTGAATTAAGGTGGGATTCAATAAATATCCCATCCGGTGTCACAAATTGGCTTGTCATTTCCCTGATCTTAACCAATTGGGTATATCCCCTGGGGACAGACGTACACTACATCTCTGTTCATGACCGGGAGTAGAGGGGGCGCATTATGACTGGTTGTTTTTTTTTTTCTTTCTTTCAAATTTGACATCGAAAACAACTTGAAAGTCACATCGAGATATACTGGGGAACACCCTCAATCGGAAATCGTCTGAGCGGGCTGCATTACTCGACCCTGAATGTATTTATGACTGGGCCCCACCTGCTGATTTATGCACGACTTTTATCAAAACCTGTCACCATATCGCACACATTTGACTAGGATACATGCGCCCTGTATACCCTTCAGACAGGATATCATAAGGGGTTTATTGGGTGGGATTCGTATATTTGTACACCACCGTCAATCTCTCTCTCTCTCTCTCTCTCTCTCTCTCTCTCTCAACAAGAAAAGGGATCTAAAAAAGTAAAACCCAGATTAAAGCCATTACTAAAATTGGCGAGACTATTGCGAATAATAATACTAGTGTAGTGGTTTGGTTTAGTTTGTTTTCTCTAACGGCATATCAACTCCTTATGGGTCATTTAATGCCAATATTTCATTTTTTGTGTGCTTTAGGAATTTTCTTTTTCCAAAAATGTATTGCTGGTAATTTAAAAAAAATAATAATAAACATTGTTGGTAATTTTTAATTTTTTTTTCTATTTTTTAACTATGAAAATATATTGCGGGTAATTTTTTCTGATGTGTTTTTATATTTTCATGTTTTGAGCGCAGTTTGGGGTTTCACTATTTGCCATAACAGGTGTTACCACAATGAAAAAGGAGAACCTGGGAACAACAGCAATTAAGAGGTTGTTCCATGTTCCTCAAAAACCTCCCATTCAGATGCCTCGCCGCGAGATGTAGTTCATCCAAGACAACTGGTGTAGTGTGGAGACTTGCTATCACTTGATCTCCAATAGAAGATCCAACATTTACTAATTTTGTGAAAATTCTATAAGTATCTTTCTTTTTTTTTAATTGGCATCACTCCATGAAAGGCAATAAAGCCACTAAGACACAAGGGATTACAGGGTGTGGAAGAATTAGGAACAGAAACATTAATAATGAGCAGGAAGAGAAAAGAGTAATAATCAGGAGGACAGTAGATAGCATTTAATTTTATGCAGATTAATGTTGGCCGGAAAGGATGGAGCCAGGAAAGTGTTCCACAAATTAGAAGTGCGAGAAAAGTAACTGTTAGCATAGAATTTACAGTTACATCTACCCAGCTCAACTGTAAATTGATGAGATCTCGACACCAGACTAGTACTGGACTTAAATTCAAAAAGTCTAGGTACCACAGCTAAGAGCTCATTCGA
>CAHIKZ030001458.1:1780000-1787500 GCA_903632075.3 Acanthosepion pharaonis | reverse complement strand
AAAGTATTAAGAAATGTTTGGTGTCAATGTATTCCGTCAGTCAAGATGTTTTATGTTACTTACTTGTACCGATATATGCACGTACGTGTGTGTTTATGCACGCACGCGCACACACACATATGTAAAAATGAGGCGTTTATTTCAAATACGATTATCATCTATAACATTTGAAGTATTATATATATATATATATGTGTGTGTGTGTGTGTTAAACATCCAATAAATTGTAAAGTAGAAAAAATATATATATATATATATATATATATATATATATATATATATTGATTTACTAAGTGTAGATTAGATGTGGTACATGGCCGAGAGTATGAAGCAATCTGTGAGAATCGAACTCACTGCTCAGTTGTAACTGACCTAACGAAACAAGCTTGCTAACTATTACTATTAAAGTTCATATATATATATATGTGTTTGTGTGTGTGTGAATGCGAAAAGATTAGTTAGACGAGACAGTTGAAAAAGAGTGATCGAAAGATCGATAAGCAGAGAGGAAATAGATGAGTAAAGAAAGATCGATTGGAGAGAGAGAGAGAGAGAGAGAGAGTGAGTTTTACCATCTGAAAATAGTTGCTTTGGTTATAAAGACGTTATTTCTGCTGCTTAGTGATGCTCTCATGAATTTTTAGCTACAGTCTGGTAACACTTAGCTCCTTTCCGAAGCCACTTCTGATGCGTCAGTCATATTGAAATCGAACTTTGAGGGAAATTTTCACCTGCCTCTCGTTTGTATAGGAACCAAAACAAAATGAATTTGTAAACCGTTTTTGACGGTTATTCTGTGCTCCCGAAACCACATGAATCCCTTCCTTGATATTTGAGACATAAACATTCGGCAAGGAGATAGAAAAACTACTCTACTCACACAATTTCGTGTTGTAGCAATCAAAACTAAAGTTAGACAAATAATAACTAATTGACACTGACGATATATATATATATAATATATATATATATATATATATATATATATATATATATATATATATATATATGACTGAGAGAGAAATATGTACCCAAGGTCAGATAAATATATAAATTATGAGATACACATAGATAGATAGATAGATAGATAGATAGATAGATAGATAGAATACAGGTGTAGAAAAATATGGACAGACTAGCTTAGATAAAATCTATCTAATTCTCAGCAATGGACCGACACGGTGAAAGATAGATAGATAGATAGATAGATAGATAGATAGATAGATAGATAGATAGATAGATAGATAGATAGATAGATAGATCACCTACTTCAGATATTTAACATTATTTACTGGTAAATTTTGTAATGGCAATTTCTGGAACTGCCTCAAAAATCAGCATTCAAAATCGCGTCTTCGTAAACCACACGAAACAAATTCGTTTAGCAAATAAGTGGACTATTTCACCAACTATATTTATTTAAAATATGAAAGCAAAATTAAATCAAAGAACTATTTCAGAAGTGTCGTTTAGTTAAATTATCTAATTTTTTTGTGTTCTATTTACCTTATTTAATCAAATATTATTGCAATTTTTCAAAGATTTTTCTCCCTTCAGTTCTCAAATAGCAATCTATTCGCTTACTGAATATTTACTCACCTGTTTTCACGCTAAATTTACCGATCGACTGACTTCGTTGTCTGAATCGTTGAGTTATTCTGCTGAGCTTTTCATTGAATTTCTCGAAGCATCATGGTTTACTTGGCGGCGTCCATCTCCTCTCCAGTTAGCAGGCAACAAGTTGTACTGTGTTACACGATACTAGCATGAGGAAGTAATCTCTGACTTGTTTTAATGGACAAAGCATGTTCAGTTCACACCTTACTCAAAAACTATTAATTAGTACGAAGTGAGCGCAAACTAATTTGCTGGAATTTGAACACGTTTCATTGAATATATTTTCCGAGCTGTAAACCGTGAGGCCAACTCCGCATTGTTCTACTACAGGATGCCAAACATAAATTTAAAATACAGAGTTCTTTGAAACTACCGTTTTATTTATTGCCACAACTACGGTAAGTAAGTTTATGAGTTGGATATGTTGGTAGAATATTAGATAGAGAGGTCGGGGGTTTTGAACTGTATGTCTTATCGGTAAAGCTTCAATATCTCTGCTGAAACTATTTGGAAATAGTTGAATAATATTATTCTATTAAGTGGCCAATTCGTCATTTCCCCCATCTCTCTCTCTCTCTCTCACACACACACACACACATTTCTCTCTCTTTGTTTTTAGTAGAATAAGTACTGGGAATTATTTGATCCAAATATTTCAAATTGAGCATATTGGTGTCGTGAAAAGTTTGTGTTTGCGCCTAATACAAAAAAGAAGAATATTTTTCTATTCTTCACAATTAAGCCGTGTACTTTGTACTTGTAAAATATTATGGTATCAAGTTAATTAAAACACTTTCTGCTCTAACTCGGCAAAAATTTTATTTCGACTATCGGGTTCGTGAACCTGTTTATATAAAGGAGAAAGAGAGAAAGCATTTAAAACAAAATCGTTCCTCTTTTCTTTTTGGAATATGTGATACATAAGTAATTTGATTATAAGAATATAACTTTTGTTGATCCAAGAAATGACGGATTGGCGAGAATCCTTACTACATACGTTAAAAAAAAACTTTTAAAAAATACCATTTCCTAGTTCTGTTCCGTAAAACCTGACACATACTCAACTAATAGCAACATGTCGTTTAGTGTTGATCAGTTGAAACACATATTTACTTACTTATATTATTAACTAAAAAGAAAATTATTAGATCTTCGTTACCGCGAAAACATACACCTCTTATATAGATTGTTAATTTTCTTCAAAAGTGCAAGAATTTTAGATTTGTTATATATTTCGCGAGTGGGAAAACAAACGCAAAAAAATCAAAACAAAACTAGTATACCAAATTTTTAACAAACAACAACATAAAAAAACCCAAAAAACTTCATCTTCAGAGTTAATTTAATTTATAATGAAGATAGCAAATTAATCACACGAAATAAATGCATTTATCTACAACATTCTCAATGGGTATTGATGCTAAAAACTCTCTAGTTATATTTATTTATAATTTAGCAACTGCTTATTACGTCAAAGCAACATCTCTAAAAAAACACGTAATCATAGCAAAAGAACGATGGAGAAGAGAGATTGAAAGAATTAAGAAGACAAAAAAAGAAAAAAAAGATTTTGATGAAAGCCCTGATAATTGTTATTTTTAAATTTTTAATCCTTTTTGTTTTTTTGTTTTTCACTTTATTATTACGCCTAAACTAATCTGTCTCTTCTTAGTCTTCTTATCAAACACATTGCCGTCATTTATTTGCTCTTTCTCAGGTTTTCTCTTCCGTTTTTTTTTTACTATCTTTTTTTCTTATAAGTTATTTTTAACCATGATTGTTATTACATACCATAAACATACAATCGTGCGAAAGTTAATAAATAAAAGCATTTTGTCTATCCATATTTGATGTGCTCCGCATTATAAATTAAAATTACAATTTACAAATTTATCTTTGTATCTGTCCATAAAAAATACTACTATAATTTTATTTTACTACTATTGCAAGATTCATTTACGCAAACACTTTTAAATTCTACAATTTCATTTAAAGAAATTACTCTCATCTTCTGTTATATGTCAAATCCGTTAAGATGAGGAATCATATGGCTCTCCACAACTTCCTGTCTTTTGTTGCTCAAAGTAACCTTGACTCTTTTTTTACCAGTCCCCTCGTCTCTGTTGTCATTCATTCACAATCAAAGTAATACACGACTCTAAATAATTTCTTTACTACAATAAGAACTAACCCTACCACCCACAAAAACAAAACCATCGAAAGACTTCAATAAAATGATCATACTTATTGATAACATAATTAATTTACATGCCTTAATTTTGGTGTGTTCTCATGTGCTGCCTTTCAAAAATATTTCTCTTCGTTTTTTGTTTACTTGAAATATTTCTTCATTCTCTCTTCTCTTCACTTCACGACAAAATTTCACCACAAGCTTATTTACACTCCTCCCACTTACGCCTTGTTTTATTCAGTACCACTCCCCTTCTTTACTACTTTCTCTTCTCCTCCTCCCACCCGCTTAAAATTTGCACTCCACCCACCACTATAAGATTTGGTATCATGGCTACTGCCACCTACTCAATCATCTTGTGTTTACTCTTTATTTTCTACTTCCTCTTAATTCCCCCTCCTTACATTCATCTCATTCTGTTATTTCCAGCCTTGTCGGGTGTCGTCGTTTTCATTGTTGTCGACAAACCCATTCGTATGTGTATGCGTGTCAGTTTTTGAAAATAATTATTAGTATCTCTTCGCGCTATCATTGTCTTTTTTTATCATTTTATTCAAATTTGTTCTGCATAGCATACAAGTTTTATTGCAGATATCCTCCGTAAGGTAATCAGCGGTTACGTTTTCTTTATTCAAATGTAGAGAGAAAGAAAGTATATAGCTTAAAAAGACAGTTCATGCAACTCAGTATCTAAATCATTTGAACAAAAATGTAGTTGCTCGTTACACGAAGAAAAAGTAAATAAATAAATAAAAATTTAAAAGTAAGTGAACCAGAAAAAAAGAAACTTTGACTTTTTGTTTTTTTTCCCGCTAAATCTTCCTTTTCGACAAGAGGAAAATAAACACCCACGATTTTATTTTGAGCCCGACCTTTCTTTATTATCTAGTCATCCTTCCTTTTTTTTCATCTTTCAAAGAAAAGACTATAACGAACAATTACATAATAAAATCATGGTGAAACGTATCTCCGGTTATTATCCAATACAGGAAAAGCCGCAAGATCTGTTCGAAGAAAATTCGGTTTACGGTTTACCAGAGAAAAAAATTGCGGAACGCCTCGTACGAACAAACAACAATTGGAACGTCATTATCGTTGCTTTCTTTTCCCTGATGCCCTCTTCTTCCATTTCGTAAAAGAGGCGGACCAAAAACTGCATGGCTGATTTGATGCATCAGTATTGGTACTTAGGTTTTCTTGGATTCACACGAGTTCCTGAACATTTCAAAGAGAGCTGAAACTCGCAAGTTATTCGAGAGATATAAGTATATATATTTCATTCAGTGACAAAACAATAATTATCTTTTTAACAGTTAAACATATACAATTCCATGATTGCATATGGATGTATTTTACGCAAGTTTATCATTTTATTTAAAAAGAATGTCTATCAGAATGTGAAGAGAAAAATTCATATTTAATCAAACAGTAGAATATTAGAAAAAGAAAACTTCACACGAAAAATTATTTTAAACGGCTTATTTCTTCCGTTATGCACAAGTTTTTAAAAATAGATGAATAGAAAATCAAAATTAATGGTTTAAAAGAAAACAATTTATAGATGTATCGTTTTTGTCTACCAGCAAAAAAATGTGATTAAAAAAAACCCCAAAAAACTTGTATCTGGAACTACACAAGAAGGATTTACTACACAGACTGGATCGGTACATTTACTTACACTCAATTAAGCTCAAAATACAGAATATTTATTTAAAAAAAAAAAAAAAAAAAAAAAACTGTACACACGAAATATATTTGAAATAGAGATCCACATACACAACTTTTCTCTCCCGCACATTCGTACAAATCTGTAGACGTATTTACATTGATTTCTATTATTATTATTTGCATCAAATAAACTGAGATTTATTCGTCATGGAAAATACTGAGCTGAATGTCGATGACAGTTCTTGTCCGAGTCCCGAGCGATCGCTTTACAGTGGTATTCAATCAGATAGCGAAACTGAGGAGAGTGGCAATTGTAATCGTTCCTCAGTACCCGTCGTCAACAACAACAACAACCATAACAGTCGTCTGGTGAGTAACAGTAGCCCTTCTGGGGTTGTTATCATAGAAACTAACAATAGAGGGGCAGGAGAAAACGGTAGACTCTCTGTTAGTGGTAGTAGTGGCAGCAATACGAGCTCCGGCCCCCAGGGTCACCATGGCCACCTCCATCGTCACCGTCACCGCCATCACCATCATCACGTATCAGGAAGAGGAGGAGGAGCAGGAGGAGGAGGAGGTACCGGTCTTCCTCTTCCTCCGCCCCCTACGTCATCGCAACAACAGCAGCATCTCCTAAATCTCCAACAACAGCAGCAGCAGCAGAAACATCTCCACAACCCTCACAATTTCCAAGATACTTCTCCAGTAGCGGGCTCATCGTCCAAGTACTGTTCGAATTTACGCGAGAACAGTCCTGTGCCTATGGTTACGGCTGCGGGCTCGTCTTCCAGTTCTCCATTGTCGTCTTCGTCGTCATCATTGTCATCTTCATCGTCTCCTTCGACTATGACGGCAGCAGTGACGTCGACACCCATGCAAGTTTCTTCTCTACAACTGCCTCTTTCGCTGGCCGCACTGCCATTGCCAACAACGTCATCAACGACTTCATCTTCTTCGCCCTCGTCGGCATCCTCGTCTCCTTCTTCTACTTCTTCATCTTCCCCAACGACAACTTCTGCTATCACTTCCACGGCACCCTGTTCTACTTCTCAAGCATCAACTACTCCTGCTTCGTCGGCAGTGCACCACCATTCATCCCTACATCCTGCCCCGACACCTCTGCTCGCGTCTTCAGCCTCACACGGTCACATCCGGCGCAGGTTCGCTCTCCATCACACTACCAGCCGGCTGCAACAACATCACGAACCTAGCAACTGCAACGACTCACCAAACAATTACGACGAAGAGACGGACAACAAATCGCCGTCGTCTCCAACATCCCCACCAATGTCACCAACACAACACCACCACCAACATCTCCATCATCACCACCTACAACAAATACAACAGTTACAACAGCAGCAATTATGTTCCATAGTTCGGACATCTCCGTCTTCGACGACGCCAATCAGTATACCAAACCCTAACACTCCGAGATCTTCTCCACCAGCTCTTGGAGCCACAAATCTTTCAAATAATACCAATAACAGCAACACTTCAAACAACAATTCTAGTCAACAACAACAACAACAACAACCACAACAACAACGAAGCCAAACGACTTCTTTCTCGGTGGCTGATATTCTTGACCCCACCAAATTTACAGGCACGTCTTCGTGCATCAAAACCAGAGTTTGGCATCCTTGGGTGGACACTTCCTCTACGGACAGCACTGACTTATCGGAAAAGGCCAGCGATACGGCGGGTAATTATCTTTTTTCCTTTCTTTACCCCACCCCAATATATATATATATATATATATATATATATATATATATATATATATATTTGAAAAATTACCATTTGTTTGATATTTTTCCAGTGGCAAACATTCATGTACACATATATACAAAAACGGTCATTTGATATTTCAACAACATTCTTTTTCAGGCATGAATACTTTTTGTTCTAAAATTGATATAATGAAAATGTTATATTAAAAACAGTTTTACACCCGAATCAAGATCAGTCATATAACAACAACAACAATAATTAATATAATGAAATTTGTCTTTATCTGAAAT
>CAHIKZ030001458.1:1770000-1772500 GCA_903632075.3 Acanthosepion pharaonis | reverse complement strand
TTGAAAAAAATTATATCTGCAATAAGCCATTAATTGAAAATAATTGATTTAAATATTATTTTCATTCCCTCTAAAGTGTTAAATTCTACTTTTGAAATTCAGTGGAATAAAAAATCAATTTTCTCTTAAATATTCTTATTCCGGTATACTGCGTGGAAATGCTCTAATTATTATTATTATTATTATTATTATTATTATTATTATTATTATTATTATTATTATTATTATTCTACTACTACTAAATATTTTTTAGATTTAATTTAATATTTTTGAGTGCGAACAAAAAAGTCGTAAACATGAAGGAAAGTAACTGAAATACAAATTTTGTCAATTATTATAAAATATAGATTTTCTGTGCAAAATAGAAGTATATTTTGTTTTGCTTGTTTAATTCTTTTCAAGATGCTAAAACTAAGAAAATAACGCATGCACATTGGCACATATTATTAGCTATTTTATTTTTGTACTTTGTTTCTCTGAATTTTAGAATCACTTTAAACACACAAGGAAATATTACTGAACGTAATTCACTTCAAATTATTATAAATACAATCGAAATATTTATACAGAAATATATTCCGTTTAGAATGGTGAATAACAATGGTGATAACAATAATCCCAAACGGTTAATATCAGAGAAATTTATCATGAACAACAAATTATTATTTAAATGTAGTAACCATAATTTAATTATTAGCACCATAATTAATTTGCATAATTGGCAAATTTAAAATTAATTAAATGTACAAATATACGCAACAAATTTAGCTTAGCACAAAATTCAGATATTGTTATTATGATAATTACTGCATATTTTTTAAATGCTATGTTGCTGAGAAAACTTAACCTCTTTTGATAGGTAGGTATTTAATTTAACGATGTTATAATTTGTGTTGCTTGTATCTCTAATTGCTATAACGTTCTCTGAGAGGTTGGTTGTTGCTAGTACTTTAAAAATTATGGGATGACTAACATTTTTATTATTTATTAATAAATCAACCGTTATCAAAACATTAGTGGGAAAGATTCTTTGTAAGAGGTTTTAGAAGATTAATATCAAACTGGCAAAATACAAGTTTGTTTTGATCTCTTCAGCTACCAAAATAAATAAATAGTTTGTTATTTCTTCCAGATGCCAAGAAAAATAAAATTTGAACAGTAGTAATTCTCCATTAGAAATATCATTGCAAATAAAATCTATGGAATTTGAAAATTATGCGGTTTTAAAATTTACTCGTTTTTAAAAGAAAAATACTTTAAAAATAAATTTTTTTGTTTGACAAACAATTCAGACAAATATAAATAACATTTCAAAATAATTATTTATCGACATTAAATAACATACATAGTTAATTCTTTCAGCAAAAATATTCTTCTGGACACTATTAACGGTCCTTACGTATGCAACCTATAAATAACATTTGTTAGAATTTTACGATTTGTTTTACTTCCAAAATTTTGTACAGTCAATTGATTTAGAGGAAGCAAGCATTTTTAATAAAGTTACCAAATATTAACTAATTACTAACCATTTTGAAAAGATTTTTTAATTTGTATAATTTGTGTATTTTTGTTTGTATTTTATATATCATTTTTTTTTAATATAAAAGATATGATGCTTGCTCCTTTGTGAGTGTAAAACAAAACATATGAAGATGGGCAACTCAAAGTGCAATAATAGTAAATGATCTTATGATGTATGTGATAATTACGATGGAGATCGATCCTTGATGGGCGGTTATACTTCTAGCCTTATGGCAAACTTAGTAAATAACAGCAATATATATGCAGATATAGAAACCTGAAAAAAGAGAGGGTAGAATTGCTTTTAAGAATTAACATAAATGAATGGTTACATTTTTAAATAATTCCTTTCATTTTTTGATAAGTAAACTCTCATATACATATGTGCGTATATATATATATATATATATATATATATATATATATATATATATATATATAGTATGTGATTATGTGGTATATTTCTGCTAACACAAAATAGTGCACATGAGCGAAACTATGACGAGAAAAACAAAACAAATGTGTATGCAGAAACAGAAAAACATGCATTAACATACCCATAAATGCGCCATAAATCGTTATATATATATATATATATATATATATATATATATATATATCCCAACACATGGGAACGTGGCAGAGTGGTTAGAACGTTTACTTTCCGAATCTCACTATGGTCGATTTGATACGAAGGTGACTTCTTGACGCTATCGGTCTGTGCCTGAAAACCATACCACTTGGGTTGATGGAACAATTTAGGAGTTAGCATGAAGTCACAAATCATCGTGACAGAGGGTTTGAGAGTACTGGCTTTATTCAAGGTGCTGATAATGCGCTCGCGACCAGTAACTAAAGTCCTCTCAGTATAGTTATAGTATAAATCACATAAATGTACATATGCAAGTGTATATATATATATATATATTAGGGGATGTATCCATACATGCATATATATATATATATATATATATAT
>CAHIKZ030001458.1:1720000-1767500 GCA_903632075.3 Acanthosepion pharaonis | reverse complement strand
TTGATCACCGGCAGCCCATAAAGCCAGTGTATGACTGATTTCAAAATGTAAATCTTAATGTTGTTATGAAATAATTATAGTTTTTGCGCCAAACTTATTTTTACTTCGACGAGAAATTTAAACCACAACAAAATGGTCGCTATTTGAATGGCCAATTAGCGGAAAATACAAGTTGAGAGATTAAATTTTGGAATTAAAAAAAAAAAAAATAGGGAAGAAAAAATAGTTTTGAATAATAAAAAAAATATCTCAAATTTTAGAAATTTATAGACATTTCTCACGCTACTAAATTCTTATAATGGTCCTGATATATTAGTTTCTAGTCTTGCCATTGAAGTTCGAAAGATCGTTATACTAAACTTGTTAGTTAATGAAGAAAGTGAATTAAAATTAAACTATTTTTCTTGTATGCCTAATAAAGAGGTTCTTAATAATCGGTGGTCAGAATTTTCCCCAATATAAAATAAACGGGAAGTTTTAATAAAATGGGGAACGGTGAAATCATTGAATGGGTCAAATAGTTCGAAATTAAACGGTGTGCTCTTCACTTTATAAGACCAGACGCGGTTCAAGAACCCCCCCCCAATAAAAACTAAATAAATAAGAAATTAAAATAATAGAATAAACGCCCCCCTCCATATATTAGGAACCTATGTGTTTCTACTTTAAATGTCCAGTCTAAAAACAAAAAACGCCTATTATTGTACGCATAAACCATATGTATTTCAAGTAAAAATATTCATTTTATTTTCTTATTCTTTTTGTTTGTGTGTCTGTGTGCGTGAGTCTGAGCTGTCTCTCTCCTCTTCTCTCTTTCTTTCTCTTTCTCTCTTTCTCCCTCTATGGTTACTATATGTGCGTGTGTCAGCTTAAGGGCCTGTTTACGTAAGGAGCGAACTTCGACTATTTTTGTTCGGTCTAAGATTTCATTCTCAAGTGAATATAGTTCCGCATATTTGACCGGATTAAAGTTTAAAATTTTTTTCTTTGATTTCAGAGCAATGAATAGATACATGAATAAATACATAAACTAGAGAGAAAATTCATACGCTGTATTATTTATTTGTAAAGAAAGGAGAAAAAGGAAAAAAAAATAATCAACTCAGATTTGTATAAATACATTACTAAGCCCTTATACACGTTCCGTCACGGCTGCCTGAGCACGCACATGGACACACACACACACACACACACACACACACACACACACACACACACACACACACACACACACACACACACAGAGGAAGACATTAAAGCGCACATATTAAAATACACGCATTAAATGCCCCACCAAAAAACATTAAATGATACATTCATATACATACAGACTCACACATACAAATATAGGCATATAGACACACGTGTGTTCATAATCGAACACAAACACTGACATACAATCGTGCATATACACCTAGAGAAATGACAGATACATGGGTATTTTCAAATACCGTATTATATATAAATACATGTGTGTAGACAGTCCAATGTATACACAAATACATATAGGAAGGTCGACAACACGGCTAATGAAATAAGAGCATGAATGATTTTCAACACATACGTTCAAATACAATTTATATATATATATATATATATATATATATATATATATATATATATATATATATATATATGTGTGTGTGTGTGTGTGTTTTTCAAGTATTTTGTCGAATCGATTTCTACTCCATTTTGCCGGTCTTAAACGAACCTCCGTTTAGCTGAGACTAGATCAACGTGATGTTATTGATTCGTTTTCTCAAACTATGGGGATTGACCCGATATTTGGAAGTCGAAGGCTGGCCCATCTCATCCGATCAGACCAGGCTAGATTGAAGTCAAACGAAGAACCACACACACACACACACACACACACACACACACACACGGACACACACACACATGTGTTCATAGTCATTCAAAACAGAAACACATTCATATAGTAGCGTTTATTTATATACTTGTATTTTACCCATACACTGACAGCTGCTTTACATATGAACTTTCAACATTCACAAACACACTCAAAAAAGTCCGGCATATTATCACATCAAAACGGACGAAGGAAATATTTTCAACTAAGCTCGTATATAGACGGATGCACCGCTAAAAACAGTGTCTAATAATTTACAGACCTAAATTGCAGGAGAATGAAAAAACTTGAGTTATATACCCCAAAATGACTTAGCTTTTATCCATAAATATATTTAAATAGAACTATTATACATGTATGTACAAGTATGAAAAATAAAAAGGGATCTAATACAATTAAATGTATATGTCTTGGTGGATTTAAATGTAGACACACGTATATAACAGTGTATGTATGTATGTGCGCGGATATATATATATATATATATATATATATATATATATATATATATATATGTGTGTGTGTGTGTGTATGTATGTATATATGTTTAGGTGTATATTATATATATATGCACACACACCTAAACATATATACATACACACACACACAAAATGCAAAAAATAATAAATTGTCCCTGAATTAAAATCCTACAATACCAAATGTTTCTAATACACAGATAAAACAAACAAGCACAGAGGCATATATACTTTCTTCAAATCTGGAAGTGACAAGCTAGTATAATTAATTTGATTTACGATACCCACTTATTCTCAGATACCAAGACATTTTCGTCATAGTTTTGTCTTTCTTTAGCCAAACTGATGATGCCAAAAAGAGCATAAGCTTTCTTCGGCGTAAGGCATCTTTGATAAAATAATTCCACTTTGTCTCATCATTTTCAATAGAACCATATGTTTGAAATCATCGTTAACACTAATAAAAACGTATTTTATTTTAATAATCTTAAACACGTTCTATCTATCTATCTATCTATCTATCTATCTATCTATCTATCTATCTATCTATCTATCTATCTTTCTGCGCCTTATGTATTCTTATAGAAAATAAAAACGCATGAATACACACATATATAAGTTTTATTAAAATATTATTCACATATACACACCTAATTTCACATGTGTATGTACACATTCATAGGTTTATACATTTCATCGATTTTGTTATCGTATATCGTTCATAAAGAAGAATGAAAAGGTTATTTTAACACCTTTCTTCGCAAATCTTCACCACAACTGACTGTTTAAAAATCATTCAAATCTATTTGATTGAGTGAAATTTATTCTTGGTATTTTTTTTATTTATATTACTTTTGTTTGATATTTTTAAGCGATTGATTAGGATTAACATCAGTATATATAAACGTTATATTTCGAGGGTACACGTGTTACAGTAGACACGTATCTGTTTTTTAAACAGTGAAATTAATGTCTACCACCATAGAGATTGAGGTTCCTACTAAAGAAAGATATATATGTGTATGTATGTATGTTTTCTTGTATATATATATATATATATATATATATATATATATATATATATATATATATATATATATATATATATATATATATATATATATATATATATATGTATATATATATGTATATATATATATATATATATATATATATATATATATATATATATATATATGTGTGTGTGTGTGTGTGTGTGCATATAAAAACATAGATTTGTGTGTGCGTAAGTTTGTATGTGTGTACGTCTGCTCGTACATATACATATATGTATATATGTTTTGCATTTCTTTCTGGTCATTGTTTTTCTTTTGTTTTTATTATAATTATAATAATAATTATTATTATTATTACAATGAGAGCTGCTGACTTAGCAGACGACAGGTAAAAACAAATGTTGGTTCTTGTTATTTATATTAAATAGGTAGAAAAATAAGCTGAAACATTAATCGTCCATTTTTTTAAACACTTTTTTTGCTACACCTTACCTATTTCACACTGACTCATACGCATGCGCAATCAGAAAATCCAAAGTTCACACAGTAACAGTCTTGCATTGATGCATAGAAACGCACATTCATTCATATTACTGTATGAATGGAAATTATACGTTTATCTACAAGTTCAAATTTTATTGAGTGAATGTTCGATAGAAAAAGATCGTCTAGAAAACATAAAATAAGGAAACTCCTTCAGAGTAAGGTAAATGATGAACAAGGCTTCATCAACAAATAGTCATACAAACCATTAATAAATTTGATCCTCACTGGGTGAAAATACACGCTCTTATGGCTGTTTCCGGCAATAACAGAAGTTTATACCTTGTTTCCTGTATAGGATTAGGTTTTCCAATTCCTTCTAAAGTCTTCTTATTCTCTTTCACTCCCAGTAATCTCTTGCATCTTAGTGGCATCATCGCCTTACTTGGGGTGAATTGATTAAAAAAGACAGATGTAAATACCTGCTCTTTCTGTCTTGTCACTTTACTTCCTACGGGTATTAAAAGTCGGTATTATTTGAATTTTGGTGCAATTCAGGATTACTTAAAGCTGATTCTCTAAGCATAATTTCTTCACTTGAAAGATTGGTTTAATAAATCAAGCACATTTTCTTTCGGGCTTTAAGCTTAGTAATAACAGAGGAAGCGGTATCAATTTAGTTTTCAAGAAAATAACCCGAAGTTAGTTTTAGTAATAAACATTAACGGAAAAAATAAATACAGATAATAAAATAACTCTTATAATGATTAAGTTTGAAAAGTTTTCGGCCTGATTCACTTCAGAAACTGAGTATTAGGATACTAATTTTATAAAGTGGACCGGGTTAACATTTTTAACAGTTCCTCGTATAAATTCCAATATTTTACCAGGAAGAATAAATGTCATAGATAATTTACTGGTTCCCAAATAATTTGGCAGATAACTTTCAATATCTTCTAGTTCAAATTATGTTACAAAAAATATACCATCAAAAATTATAGAGGGTATATATAATTTCTGCATATACTATGAGAGGAAAATAAGTAACTTTTTACATGAAGTATTTATATACTTTGGATTAATAAATCTCGCTAAATATATATACCCTCGAATGTGAGTGTTTTCTTTTTATACCTGATATATATATATATATATATATATATATATGAGTGTGTGTGTGTATGCGTATGTTTGTGTATGTGTACAAATACTCAGATATATTTAAAGTATATCTGTAAAAAGACTATATGAATAAAGACAAAAGGAAAACATTTCTTTATCTAACATTAAATTACATAACGTCCTCCATAGTTTAATGCAATTTCACAGCTTTAAGTTTTTTTTTGAACGTTCTTAAATTAAAAAAAATTTGAAAAACAAATTATGTTTTTACTTCTGTTTATAAATGCATGTTAGAAAATACAATCTTTACATTTGCCTTCATAAAGTCCATCAAAGAACGAAGATTGTTGGCAAACAAAGTTTTCCTTTTATCTTTATTCATATATGGATTGTTAGCTCTATCACTGCTATTGAGCACTTTTCAATAAGTACCGCGAATATATACTATATATATACGTATATGTACATATATATAATATTTAATATAATATAATATAATATAATATATATATATATATATATATATATATATATATATATATATATATATATATATATATATATAAAGGAGAAATGAAATTGTCTGATCTAAAATTAAACTTAAAAGTTAAAAATTTCAGCGTTCCCACTCCTTCGTGTGCATGTGTTGTTATATTAAAATAAACATCAATGTAATCCTATGAAATCTGAAAGGATGAAACCCGTAACATGAATTTTTTTTCAACTTGTCATTAATTTTCTTGTATTATAATTTATAAATATATAGGTATTGTTCAATATAATAGAAAATGGAAAATGGTTACATTTTGAATAAAAAATATTCTTTTACATTAGATAATACATGCATAAAAGAAAATATACAGACTTAATATACGTCATTCAATCGTTGTGGTTGCTACATTTTATAAAACTTCTTTCTAATATTGTTTACAGAAAAAAAATAATGACCCCATTGTAACTATATCGTCCATATGTGGTTTTATTCTATAATTTTAGATAATTTTATGAATTGCGAACCTTTTCAAAGGTCATGTAGTTGTCAACTGTAACATTACACATATGAGCTTTGCACAGTAGTTTTAAAAATGTTTCTAGTACGCCTAGCCGATCATCAGTGTCAAAATGTCTAATAAAGATTTGTCACCATGATTCCATTTAAAAAGTTTACTGGCGTTGCTCCAGCTATCTTTGGGGAAAAAAAAATCTTGATTAAAGAAAAACAAAGACAGGATATGCCAAAAAATAATAGAGTTCGTTTGTGTGCGTATGATGTTCATGTGCGTTTGGTAGTCTTTCTTTCTTTCTTTCTTTCTTTCTTTCTTTCTTTCTTTCTTTCTTTCTTTCTTTCCCTTCCTTCCTTCCTTCCTTTCTCTCTCTCTCTCTCTCTCTCTCTCTCTCTCTCTCCCTGTCTCTCTGTATTTCTCTCTCTCTTAAAATGTTCACTTATCTGTCCCTACTCTGAGTTTCGCGGATTTTGCATGAATTACCTATATATATATATATATATATATATATATAATAAAGACCGATAAATAGATATAAATACATATATGTTCGCATACATGTGTGTATTGGCAGATCTTCTATTATCACAATGTGGAAATTTAATAACAAAAGGTGATAAAAACAAACAAGAAACTAAATTAAATCAGTTAGATTATATACTTCAGCACACACACACGCATCATACATATATATATATATATATATATATATATATATATATATATATATATATATATATATATATATATATGTATGTATGTATGTATGTATAAAATAAATTTAAAATTCTAAATGTCTCTCTTTCATTCAGGCGCCTGTGTAGTCACATCAGTTTTAGCTCCATAAAGTCCTAGAAGTTGAAACACATCACACAAAAACTTTTTTTAGTTTGTTAAAATTTCCCCGCCCTTAAATTGTTCTTGATATATAAAAAAAAATTATATATCGTTTTCTCACATATCTGATAGAAAACGAAATTCTATATTTTCTAGTTGGAATGCATGATGTGTGCCAAATATATTCGGCGAGACACGAGAAATTATTGGGTAACTTGACAAATCAACAGACAGGCCATTTTCTTTCATATTCTAGGAATTTTGGATAAAAAAATAACAAATCTGGTCAACAAATTTTATACAAAAATGCAAATTATACCGAAAACTGTTTCAGAGTTATGTACACAAAATAAATAATTAAAATTCATAAAGTTTCGTAATACATAAATAATAAATAAATAAGAATATATTCATTTTATTTTCAACTATGATAATATGATTATTCCAAATCTCGCTTTTTATTGACATCTATTAAAAGCAAAACCGTTACATTCTGCTTTCGACATAGACATTTCTATCATGAACGTAGCGTTTCTTTACAGTATTTTCGAATACAGACAGATATCCATTTATTTTCAAGAAATAGCCATTCGTGGGTGTTCTGGTTTGAAGATATACATACTTGGTGATGAAAAGTTCTCGGCCCGACCCACTGGCCAAATTCTGACTCAGTATCCAAACATCATATTTTTTTCAAGAGTGTGTTGGTAGGGCCAAGAGTTTTTCAGTACGCACACACACACAATTAAACATACACACACACGCATATATATATATATATATATATATATATATATATATATATGTGTGTGTGTATATATATATATATATATATATATATATATATATATAGTATGTGATTATATGGTATATTTCAAAATTCCAAAACCTATGTGTATGCAGAAACAGAAAAACATGCATTAACATACCCAAACGTTATAAACAAATCTATCTATCTACGTGTACATAAATGCGCCATAAATCGTTATATATATATATATATATATATATATATATATATATATATATATATATATATATATCCCAACACATAAATACATTTTCATTAAAAAATCTATTTGACTTCAAACTTTCAAAACCTATGTCTCATGAAACATACCTCTTTCTCGTCTCTTTAATATATATATATATATATATATATATATATATATATATATATATATATATATATATATATATCGAGAGAGAGCGCATGCCTGGTTGATTCTATGCGTTCATGCATGCACTTCAATCGTTTAGTGCTTGCTACCTTGGATATATTTCGCTTTTTTAATATATTTTAAGCAGTTTAAATCAGTTTTAAAAAATATTTGGATTTCCTAAACGGACAAACGTAAAAATGAAACAAATGAAATGTTTCAAAGACATCGACAAATATGTCTTTATATTTAAATCCAGATATACATTTAGACCTCTTCAGGATAAGTGTCTCATGCTTGCTTGCACACGCGCACAAAGCAACACTCACATATCGACACACACACGCACACGCACACGCACACAGAGATGTGGAGAAATAGCTTCATACATAGGTAGATTGATTACTAAGTCGAGATGAAGCTGATCCAAGGCCGTATATTGGGTAAAAGTTTAAAGAGATATGAATTATCTATTAACAGCTTTTAAGATAGATTTAAACCATTGCATAAAATTAAATGTTCACTTCTAATATAGTTCTTGATATTCAGCACTTTACTGACAAAAACTGCTTACCTTAAAAGCGTTATCTCCTGAAAATACCCTGAACGACTTCTTTATTTTTTTTGACAAGCAACAACCTTGCTGATCTCTAACTTTCTCCGTGGCTGAGCAGTCTACAGCACGCTGGATCATATATATATATATATATATATATATATATATATATATATATATATATATATATATATAAGCAAATAGATAGATAGATAGATAGATAGACAGACAGACAGACAGATAGGTCAGAATGCATATATTTAGTAAACATACTTAATAATTATTTATATTTCAGGAAGAGCTCGTTAAAAGTGATTCCTGAACGAATTCTTCGAGAGAATTTTGCGAGTGAATGTGTTCATATGAAACATTGATCCTGAAAAATGTTTTCCTGTTGACTTGATATTGGAATGATAAACTAACATAAATTAACTTTTTTTCTAAAGGTACGACATTTTATGAATGGCGATTCAAACTTAGACTGTATATTATATATGAATTTGCATATACAGAAAATAGTTAGGAAGTTGTTCTTCCTTTCAATTGACGTAAATATGATAGTGGACTGATAATTCCGTGGCCTTGTACGTGTACATTTTGATCTGAAATTTTCACTGTAAAAATATCTAATATTCAGCGATGAATTCATATTTTTTCTTTCGTATGTTAGAAACTAAATATCTGTTGCTTTCTTTTCATCAGTAGGGTACCGACTTATTGATTTACCTACTTATCTATATAATGGGAATGATAAAGTTTGTTCTTATATCTCCCCCTCTTAAATCAAATATGTTTTCTATGATGTGATGAACGGATGAGGTTTTAAAATAAAATAAAAAAAAACTTTGCAAATCGAAAGTCAAATAGAAAATGGACTAAATAAAAACAAAACAATAACAAACAAATCTCTTTGAAAACCTGAATACGGTAAAATTATTTTTAAGGTTTAATTTTTGTGGATTTTACAAGTGCGCGAATGTAAACTTTCATTGTGTAATAGACTAGGCCAAAGCTATGTATATTCCCAATTTAAGTCTTAAAATATAGTTTACCTTTAAATCGTTAATTTGACGGCTTCAAGTTCATTTTTCAAAGTATATATTTAACGCTATTTATGTCTTACAGGGAGTAAGTTTAACGCCTAGGCGAACCGAGTTCGAATTCCATTTGTTACCTTCACTTTCACACAAATATCTTTGAGGAAAGATATGTATCCATCTCTTTCCTTCTACCGCTCAGCTATGGATTAAATAGTATGGCTGAGTTAACTTATCTTGAAGTGGCAACTCGGTTAGGAGAAGGAAAATTCTTAATTCAAAATCAGACAGAAGAGGGATGGGCTCCGTCAGGCTATCTTGTCCTAAACGCACCAGTAACATTATGGTTGCAGTATGTGTGGTCTCTATGATTTTAATGTGTTAGGGAACTCGTAGCGTGATGTCTGTTCAAAAATGGTTCCTATTCAGTGGGAAATTTAAAGGATTTACAACACATCCGGGTACTGAAAAAAAAATGCAATAAAAACGATGCAAATTACAAAGTGCAAACATCCTTTTGATAAAATTTCATATTTTCGGTTATTTATAATCCTATTATTATTTTACGTGTTCCGCCATTAGTAACTTAGCACGTGCGTCATTTTATATGAGTCATAAAGCATCCCGTTTTGATTACGTGGAAAAACGGTGGAAAAAAGAAATATCATAGACGCTGTTCGTATTTAGTGAGAAAAAGAAGGCATACATAACAAGAAGAGAGAAAACAAGGGGAAATAGAGAAGGCGTTAACGTTCTCATGCATTTAACATTTGTTTCAGTGAAATGGAAAGCCTTGCAAATTTTGAATTTTTTCATTTGTACCCTCTTACTTCTTTAAATAATGACCTACATTCATACTTATGATCGTTATTGCAATATTTTGTTAAAGTTGTTAAGCTCAAATATTTCACGATGCAAGAAGGGAATTTCTACGGGTATTTTATAGTCGTGAACCTTGCAAGGAAATAATTTAGTCATTAATTTAAGAATTAAGAGTCAGGAGAAAATGAAAAACAGTGAAATGTTTATCAGAAAATTTAAGTACAAAAACTGAATTTTTTCACTGATTCTACAAGGTATCACATAGGGAGCAGCAAAGAAGACGTAGGTGGAACTCGATTTTTCAGTCTGATCAGATAATCTAATTCTATCTGCCTTTCGGTCAGGATGGTGCCATGATCTGGTTCTGCCTAAATCGTTGGCATTTTTCGATTTACCAAGTGTCATGGGCAGGTAAAGATTTAATGCTTCTGGTAACGATTTCTGATGATGATATTTTAAAAATACACTTCTTGTTTTCTTTTTCTTTTTCAAGAAGTTTATCATTGCAATTTATAGATAAAAGTTTTATTATTATTATTATTATTATTATTATTATTATTATTATTAAGTGAGTGAGCAACACGCCAAAAGAGTGACTATGGGATACAAATATATGAAGGCCAATACATTATCCAATCTGAAAAGAGTATACCAAGTACATGCCTCGCAGACAAGTGCTCGTGATATACTGACAGGTTTTGATAAAAGTAGTGAATAACCCTGCAGTTATAAATAAATTCTGGGCGGCTAACCCAATCGGTCTTCCCAATTAACTAGATGTGACTTCCAAGTAGTCTTGGCAACCTCATCTTTTAGCTTAAACCCCCTCCATCAGCTCTCTCGACACTCGACTATGATGCCACACCCACTGCTCCGGCTCATGAACAGAGATGACCGGTTAAGGTCAAGCAACACACATTCAAATACTGAACGGGATAGCACACCTTAATTAACCAAGGCAAAACATGTACATAGTAATACCTCTAATCATATCTCGTGTAGCATCAGGGAATTTATTATTATTATTATTATTATTATAATTATTATAATTATTATTATTGATGTCACTGTTGTTGAGATTTCACGCCAGTAAATATCTGGTGGCTTTCATGAAAGATCAAGTAATAGAAAGTCTCTCGACTTCCCTTTAACACTCTGCGAGATTGTTTGAGGCAGGCCAATAATAATGGTTCAAATTTGTAACATTTTATGTTCCACAGCCTTTGTTAATTGTTTAAGAAAGTCAATATTTCCTCAGTTTTCATGGTCTTTCATTTTTACTTTGACAGAACAGCGATATTCACTATCTAATTTTATTTTTTGCATTGAAGTGACCTGATCTTCTTGTCTGCATTTGATGATCCGTTTAACTTTTAGTATCTCATAGAAATTTATATTTTTCTCTAGGTCTGTTTCTGATTTGCATTTTATAAACAGTTATATGCAAGTGGATTCCATTACTCCTCCAATCATACCTACTATTTTTGTATTTCTTATGTGCTATTTAACTGCAATTGTTTATTATATGACTGACGCTTTCATCTTCATTCATTATTCTACTGAATCTTGTTTATCGTGGCTTTATTAGAGTAGGTTTTGATAAACAAAAACTTGTTCTGGACCGCGATTAATAAATTCAGCTTCGCTTTTCAAGTGTCCTCTGCGCAACCATATTATCATGTTTGCAATTATTTTTCTTTATCTTCTGGAATGTCAGTGATTTTTTGTACCTACTAGCAGCTTCTCCATTTAGAGTTTTATTTTTGTCGTAAGTGCTATTGTAAAATTTGCTTGTCATAATTATTTTTTAATTTTGTGAAAATTCTCAAGTCCTTCGATAGACGAATCGATTTTGACTAGTACTATTCCTCCTTCAACATTGTTTTAATAAACGTATCACCAATAATGATGGGTAAAACTACAAAATTCCAATTATGGTTAAAAATATAATTACCCTAAACGACAACTCGAAAAAAGGGCTGACCGATTTTCATTCTTCAATGTTCAGAGTTCGATCGAGAAATTAAAACAGCAACTAAAAAAAGGAAAAACGTTCTTAATGAGCATAGGATATATACACATACATTACAGCCTCCTATCTGTAAATAGGAGTGGCTTATGGATCTCAATTTGATTTACTTAAGATGGATAGCGGCTCGGATTGAGGAATCGGAGAGCTGAATTCGAATGCCAATCGAATCCATTACATTTACTTACGTGCTAATATCCTTGGGAAAGGTATGAATTCTCTACTTTTCCCTCCAGCTATGGGTAAATAGCAGAACAAACCAGGTTCTATAGCCTTGGATGGCAACTGGTCTACTGCACAAAGAAATGGCAACCTACTGTGAGAAATAAAAATCTGTCTCGACAATCAAGTATCGAAAGATACATGATCACCTAAGCGTGTATCACGCATGGCACATAACTGACTAGGATATGATTTATATGCATATAGTGGTATATTATTAATACAAGTATATCTTACCATCATTAAGAATTTTTTCCTTTTTTAGTCTCTGTGCACATCTGTTTTAATTCCTCGATGGAACTCTGGAGAGTGAGAAACGAAAACCGATCAGCATTTTTTACCATTTTTTTTTCGATTTTTCATTTACAGTAATAATAAACTTTTCTTCCTTTTTTTTTCTTTCCTGCTCTTCAATAAAAAAATGTCTGTTTTCATGGAGATAATCAAATTTTGTCCTTTAAGTAAATATTTACATTTTCCAATCCTCCGATAAGGTCGACATAATTTTAACATAATATGAACTATTACATATGGATATAAATTTTTCTGTTCTCTGATCCAAACTTCTTAGTTTAATTCTTGTCCAGTTTAGGAAGAATAGCAAGATAGCTTTGAATGAAAAAGCTGTTTAGGAAGAATAGCAAGATAGCTTTGAATGAAAAAGCTGTTTAGGAAGAATAGCAAGATAGCTTTGAATGAAAAAGCTGTTTAGGAAGAATAGCAAGATAGCTTTGAATGAAAAAGCTGTTTAGGAAGAATAGCAAGATAGCTTTGAATGAAAAAGCTGTTTAGGAAGAATAGCAAGATAGCTTTGAATGAAAAAGCTGTTTAGGAAGAATAACAAGATAGCTTTGAATGAAAAAAAGCTGTTTAGGAAGAATAACAAGATAGCTTTGAATGAAAAAGCTGTTTAGGAAGAATAGCAAGATAGCTTTGAATGAAAAAGCTGTTTAGGAAGAATAGCAAGATAGCTTTGAATGAAAAAGCTGTTTAGGAAAAAGATAGCTTTGAATGAAAAAGCTGTTTAGGAAGAATAACAAGATAGCTTTGAATGAAAAAGCTGTTTAGGAAGAATAACAAGATAGCTTTGAATGAAAAAAGCTGTTTTAGGAAGAATAGCAAGATAGCTTTGAATGAAAAAGCTGTTTAGGAAGAATAGCAAGATAGCTTTGAATGAAAAAGCTGTTTAGGAAGAATAGCAAGATAGCTTTGAATGAAAAAGCTGTTTCTGGTTATTAAGGAAAACTTCGTTTTTTACGTGAGCAACAACTTTTCCTTTTTCACTTCCTCTCTTTACAATCATTTTGCAAAAATTCAAAATGTCTGAAACCATTTGGCGCTTCATTCTCATCAACTTTTAAATATTCACATTTTGTGACAGATTTATGGCAATTATTCTTCCCTCCTAAATATTTTCATATAAACATTTTAAATTGCACCCTATTAAAAATGAGTGGCAAATTTTACTTGTATATTTTATATAATTTATATTTAGCTAAGATTTATTATTATTATTATTATTATTATTATTATAATTTTATACAATTTATAATTATTTTTATATAATTTATATTTAACTGAGTTTGTGTTTTTACTTGGTCCTACAAAATATTAAATATATTCAAACTCCAAATGATCTTTGAAGAATAATAATAATAATAATAATAATCAAATACAGCCCACACCTTACGAAGGGCTTTATCTATGTAATCTTTTTTTTTTTTTTTTGTCAGTGGAAAGTGTCAAGGACGCCATTTCTAACCTTAGGTCCCTGGGCGGGACCCGGAAAAAGAAATGTGTAAACGCCAGAAATCAAAGAAAATAAAAAAAATAATAATAATAATAATAATAATAATAATACAACAACAGCAGCAGCATTTCAATATCTGGTTTAAGTTTTTTAATTTATGTTCGGTAACTAAATTTATTTTGCAAGCCGGTAATGTTTGTAAAAACATATTTAACGAAATATAGTCGAGTGTATTAAATCATAACAAGAAATATTGATAATTTTTTTTTTATTAATTCCCAAATTGAATTCTTTATCAGTTATCAGAGATCGAATTATCAATTCTTTTAAAATGAAACTGACGTCGAGGTATCTAACTAGTTATCGCAAACAAAAACAATAACATGAATATAGATTCTTATTGATAGCCTTAAAACACGAACATATATGTAATGTGATATATATATATATATATATATATATATATATATATATATATATATATATATATATATATAATTATTTCTTTAAAATTATAACATAAATATATTGTAAAATCACTACAAAAATAGCCATTTTATTTCAACACCTCCAGTGTCTTATCAAGTGATGATGTTGAATGTCTATCACATCTATCCATTACTCCCACCATATATATATATATATATATATATATATATATATATATATATATATATATATATATATATATATGTATGTGCGTTAGAAAAGAGTGTGTTTGTGGATGCATAAATAAACAGTAATTCATTTATAATTGTATGTAATCCATTTATTGTTATAAAAGTTCATGTTATAAAAATAATACAATTTAGCGAATTACACACAATACGCATCTATATGATATTTTCTGTGCCAGTTTTTTTTTATTCTCCTTAACTCAGAATAACATAAGCATCACCTTGTTCCACTAGATATTTTTTAAAAGAAAAACCGATCAGTATTTTTGCTTTCATCTCATCCATATAATATTCAAAGAAACATTTTGATCGATATTTAATTAAGAAACATAATTAGCTTGATTGATCAAATTACTGTATAATTGAATCATCGGAATACATTGTTCGCATTATCATGTTCTGTCCTTTAACGAGTATAAAAAGGATATTTAAATACTTGTCTCAAAACAATCCCTTAAAGTGTGGCTCAGTGAGTAGCAGAGCGGACAGAAAGATTTGAGGTCATTATTACTTCAGACTAGGAAAATACCAATGTCGAAATCATTTTTAAATCGTTAAAATCAGCGTGAAAAATAGAACAATTTATAAACTGTAATATAAAATGGGACATGAGAACCATAACAGTAGCAGTAGCAAATAGTTACTCACGGTCTGGTCAAAAAAAGGATAGGAAAAAATATACCAACAAAATCACTGGCAACTTCAAGATGCAAGATGTCCGAGGCACTGCTCACCTATTAAAGAACAGTATCAATTAAATAAATTCATCGCACCCTTATCGTAGCGCCAGATCGAAGGGGTGGACTCGGTTCAATGTGTCAACATAGTCAGATATTAAGGAAGAAAAACAAAACTCTGAACAATAAGAATTAGGATATAAAATTAGAGTAAGTTCGAATGAGCGCAAAGTTCGAATAGGTACAATATCCAAATCTATTCAAATGCATCGGGTTTTGCAGATATAAACTTGTAAAATAAAATATCAGGTAAAAGTGAAAAGAGCAATTCATCCTTTATTTTCAATAACGACAACAACAACAACAACAACGTTAAGAATAAAAAGCTCGAATTTAGTGTGATGCTGGGGCTTACTGTCACTTGATCTTCCGTATAAGTCACCAGATACGACGAGTGTAATAATTCAGAGAACAAATGATGATGATGATGATGATGATGATAATAATAATAATAATAATAATAATGCTTTTCATAGATATGTCAGTGCCACCAACTAAAAATATATGTTAAATAATGACAAAATAAATAAATATAAGGATCTTGAAATTGGAAAAAAAAGTAGAAATTTGGATACGATAGGAAAAAAGGTAGAGTCAAGAACATAAAATCCCTGGCAGACCCTGTTTACAAGAGATTCAGAATAGTGTTCTATGTGGAACTGTTCATCAGCTTTGGAGAATATTTTCAATGTGAAGAAAATATAAACTGCTTACACTTTAAGTACCACTTAACATCAGAATTTGTGCGAGCAGAACACACACACACACGCACACAGATGCACATGTTCGTGTGTGTGTGTGTGTGTGTGTGTACTGTCCTTACCTTAACTTAGGTCTCGAGTAAATGATTGCACTAAAGATAAGCTAATAAATGAATGAATGAACAGAAAACAGAATGTTTCTTGTCCATATCCGGACGAAAACTGTTGATTCAGCTTTGAATTAATTCCATCTTTTTTACCAATAAAGGTTAAATATTTAACAAATTTAAGAAGTCACTGATACTAGCATAAAATTATAATTTTTTTGTAAAATTTAAATAAGTATCCCAAAAAAGATTTTTAATATTAAAGATTACGAAGAAAGAGTTGCATTTATAAATCGCTCTGTAAATAATTGAATTTTCAAAATAGAAACTAAAAATTACATGTTAACTTGGGACTATGAAATAGGAAGAATGCTGATAACAAACGAATTTGCAAGAGAACATTATGTGCACGAGTTTGAATGTAGATAAGTTGCGACTGTGAAAGGAATAAACGAAAAGGGAACGTGTGTGTGTGACAAACAGATAGATAGATAGATAGATAGATAGATAGATAGATAGATAGATAGATAGATAGTGTGTGTGTGTGTGTCGGGAGGGTGTAGATGAAGTGTGTGTTGCTCAGACAAACAAAAAGTTAACGAAATAGGCATCAAAAGGTCCGGCTGTGTTTCTCTTCAAAAGTCGTTAACCTTACGCGGGAGGTGCGGGTTCGGGTAAAAGAGATCACAGCGGGCAAGTAAAAAGACTCACATCTTCACACCATTCTCTACATGCATGAACACACACACACACACACACACACACACACACACACACACACACACACAGAGAGAGAGAGAGAGAGCGAAAAGAGACCGAGAGACAGCTGGCCAAGAGGCGATCTAAATTTCAACTTGTTCTCTCGCATCGTCATGGCCCATTTACTCAGCGGCCACTCTGGTGTAAAAAAAAAAAAAAAAATAGGAAGAAGTGATAGTCAGTAAAACATATGCTCCATCTTCTCACTTTTTCTTCGAAAAGAAAAGTGACCAGATTTTGGAAAGCAAAACAGGGTGGTCTATGATGTATATGTGCATGTTAGCCTACCCGACGATATTTGAAATTACTGCTTAGGAATTTTATCGTTTTTAATCCAATCCTTCGTTTTGTTTTATTTTTTTATGTAAAACAATTTGATTTTTTTTTAATGCCAACATGTAGATGATCATGACATTTTACAATTTCTTTTTCTTTATTATCTGTGAATTGGAGTGGTTTCCAGTTACCTTTTCCATAATTTCGGAATTTCTCTTTAAAAATGATTGCAGGAGGGCCCAGTCGATCACACTGTTTAAAAAATTGCTGGTGGGGTGGGGACGGAAAAGAAATGGATTCATGGGTTTTTCAAGAGCATTAGTGCGAAAGTAAACGCAACAGTGTAGCCTAGATTTTGAACTCGGCTCATCGACTTCATTTTCAGTGCTGATACCCCTCATACTACCTGCACATCGCTTTTCTTTTATTCGATTAGCTTTTCATTTCTTTTCTTTTCTTTCCTCGGGGATATTTTAAAATGGTTGAATTAATAAAAATTATAGATTTTTATTGTTAATTCAATTTGTACTTTTAATTTGAATGTTGCTTAGAAGTCGTTTAGGGTCGCTTTTCTGTTCAGTTATTGACGTACGTCTACATGCCAAAAATATTTAAAATTTACCACACCACAAAAATATGTGAAACGCAAACAAACATGTTAAAATATCTATCTATCGAACTGAGTGATTATTTTAACGAAAGCAAGAAGGTACTCAATGTTACCAGATGTACTGGGAGTGTCGTACGCGCGCACACGCACACACACGTGTATGTGTGTGTGTGTGTGTGTGTGTGAGAGAGAGAGAGAGAGAGAGGGAGAGAGAGAGAGAGAGAGATAATTACGTATAAGATGAAGAAAGAAAAGTTAAACGAGCAAGATTAACTGAGGAAGAAATAACATCACAGCCAGAAACATGTGTGCACGCATGCGCACTTCTACATCTACATAAGTGCTCACTGAAACCCACTGACAAGATGGATGGATGAATGGATAGTCTCAGTTTATCGAGCACGCATTTTGTCGCATTGCAAAATAACATTTCTTGTAGGGACAGCTTTCAGTACCATGTCTACAGGGCGACGAGACGTTACCCCTTCAGCTTCTCCCTCTCTGTAGCTTTTTTTCTTTCCTCTATCGAACTTTTGTGGTTTGTATTGTAGCTTGATGATTACTCTTTTTGATGGAGGCATTAGTCCGTTTGATACATGGGTCGGGTTAAACAAACACACACACACACACACACACACACACACACACACACACACACACACTGGACCGAAGTGTTGATCAGACGGAATTTTAATGTTATCTCTATGTTGACCAGATTGGATTACTGAATTAGAATTACACCAAAAAGATCCTTTATTGTGATTGATTTCTTTATTAATAAAAAATAAGACAAATTATCTTAGATTATTCTGAGTGTGTTAAGAGTCTTTCGTTATTGTAGATTTCTTTTAAATATCAGGAGGGAAGAAAAATGATATATAAAGGTAATTATTTGGATTATGTGCTATCAATGTGCTTTTTGATATTTTATTAGTACAAAATTAATAATACTTTATATGGGCTCTAAAAATAAACTGTGAATTAAAAACACTCTAGAACAAAACATGGCGTTTTATTTGTAAACATTAAAATAATAGAATATTCAATTTACAGTATATATATATATATATATATATATATATATATATATATATATATATATATATATATATAAAGAAGAGCTTAATACACAGAGTTATGTAATTAGCACATCTTCTCACACACACGCACATACACACATATCTTTATATATTTACACACTGCGATATACATATGAAGTCGATTATATATATATATATATATATATATATATATATATATATATATATATATATATATATATATTCTGATTACCAGCTCTTTGTAAGTTATTTAATTCCGAAGTATATTTTTTGCGATTGAATACTGATGTACAATTTATGGGAGATAAAAATGATTTTCCAAATATAATTCTTACTATTTAACCTATAGGGGAGAGAAATGGTATTAAAAGCGTAGGTTAATGTAACTAATTCGACAGTAATTCGACATCAGCCTTCGTTTTCTCATTACGAGGCTTTCCATCATACTACTCGCCCATTCTATATATATATATATATATATATATATATATATATATATATATATATATATATATATATAATATATAAAATGAACATTATCTTATATATTTGTATATATATGTGTGTGTGTGGATCTCAGAATATAGAAAAAAACATATTAAATGAAATAAACAATCAGAAAATAGTACTTAGTATTTGCCGACACCTTTTGTCGTTCGACTTTATCAAGGCAAGTGATGATAAATAAAAGCAAAATATGTTGTTACACGAAATTAAATAATTTCAATTAGACAGGAACGTCTTTTTAAATTTTTAGAATTTTATGTCACTACACAGCATTTCGCTTTTGTTTATTATCATTTGCGCTGATAAAGTCAAATGACGAAACACGTCGGCAAGGACCAAGTACTATTTTCCGATTGTCTATTACATTCATATATATATATATATATATATATGAAATGAACATTATTAATACATTTGTGTATAAATAAAACTGCAGACTGACGCGTAAATATTAGACCGAATTTCGATCTGAAGTTTTCATTTTATAATGTTTTACGCTACTGAATTCGATGGAGTACTGAAAATTTCAAGAAAGGATTATTAAAAAAGAATGAAAATTTATGTTTTTGATCAAATTTTATGGTGATGGGAAACAAAACAAACCGAGTAATGTCAGCACCCTCTCGTATAAACGATTTTAAAAATTTTGTTTGATATTACAGAGACTCTAAATATGACATTAGCACCAATATCTGCCATCGTATGGAAAAATATATATCCGTTGGATTCTCATCTATTTTTACACCCCTCCCCTACACATAAAGGAATGTGAATTTGTTTATTTTGTAGAGTTTATTACAGGCATAGGAACATATTAATCTTTTGCTGCATTTTTAATAACTTACTGTACCCTTTCTCTTAGACACACCTGTTTACACCAAGTTATACAATAAACAGTTGGTGTAGGAGACAATCACAATAACAAAAAAATCAAAGAAATAAGAAAAACTATATTATTGAGTAATACGGTTTTGTTTTAATAAACAGGTTACAATAACTTCACTTTTAATCCCATAATAGCGAGAACTTAAATGCGAACTCCAACAACAACGGCAATAATAATAATAAAAAAAATAATAATGAAGAAGAAGAAGGGACTTATAATGAAACGTGCAAGTAATTTGTTTTTGATTGTGTAAAGAAAATTGTATAAGTAAAAATATTTACAAATAAATTAAAAGAATATTTTTAGCTTTGAAATTGAGAAAGACCATTCCATTCAAGCAATGGAACCGGATCTGTTTTTTGTGAAGAAAGAGAAAAAAAAATCTTCAAAGTCGTTCATGCAGCTGTTCCATCAAACCACAGAGTGAAATTGAATTTAAAAAAAAAAAAATGTTAAAACATTGTCGAACTGTGGAATACGAGAATAATAATTGGCAAACAATCCCAAAAGAAATATTTGAGGTGTTGAAACCATAGAGTCCATGGCAAATACTCGTCGTAGGTATTGAAGAATATAAAGTATTTTTCACGAGACTTGTACTCACTGCAGCTCCATATAGGAATGGTGGATGGGAAGATGGAATAATAATCTATTTAATAAAACTTAATGTAACTAGATTCATCCATTGGCCACTCTCTTGACATCCTCTATTTGAGATAATGAGATATTGCGTTGTTATGGTTATATGGACGCTTCTCAAAGTGACCATAACAATGAGATCAAGTAATATATTGCGATTATTTATTTGTTGCCTGTTAACTTTATTTGGATTTTTTTACCAAGATTTTTTTATTGTAACGTAACATTCCACAATACAATTAATTGTACAGATAAATATTGCTCATGCTGAGTATATAACGAAAATTAATTTAATAAGACTCAAATGGATAACAATGGATGCTAGTCATTAGTTTCACTATTGTTTGCTTCTCTGCCATTTGGTCAGATGGAGGAAGGAAGGAATACATAGGAAGGAAAGGACTGAAGAATCGTGAAAGAACAATATATATATATATATTGTTCTTTCAATATATATATATATATATATATATATATATATATATATATATATATATATATATATATATATATATAGACTCTCCCATCGAATTCGACGTATGAGGTCAAGCAGATCAGTTCTAGGAAACCGACAACAGCACATGAGATTTGATTATAGTGGTGAAGGTTTTCGTGCAGGACCATCCACACATTTTGAACGGCCGAATACATAGACCTGGTGTACTACGTGCCACAAGGTCCCCTTCCGCAGGTTTTGAATTCAGTGTTGTCCTTCTCTTAGACCATTTGCCATCCAAGGCTATAGAACTCAGTCTGTCCTGCTATTTACCCATAGCTGGAGGGAGGAGAAGAGTATTAGTACGTAAGTAGATATAATGGATTCGACTGAAATTCGAACTCAGCTCTCGATTCCTCAATCAAGCCGCTATCCATTACTCCACCATGACTCCTCTCTCTCTCTCTCTCTCTCTCTCTCTCTCTCTCTCTCTCTCTCTATATATATATATATATATATATATATATATATATATATATATATATATATATATATATATATATATATATATATATATATATATTATATATATATATATTGATGTTTCAGAGTAGGAACTCTTTAATATAAATTCATTTTAGGAATTTAATGTTTCCTTCTAATTATTTTTCCGTAATACATCATCTAAAACCTCGAACCCATAGAGAAGCCGTTTCTTGAAACTTGAGTGAAATAAAACTCCATAATTTTTACAGTGGTGAATAGAAAGCTATTGGCTTAGTTTAATATTGAAAACTACTGAACAGAAACTAGAAGATGCCAAATATAAAGTTGTAAAAGTTGATAGGTAGAATACAACTGAAAAATTAGTTAAATATTACTGTCAGTTGTGAACAATACATACATGCATACATACATACATACATATATATATATATATATATATATATGTGTGTGTGTGTGTGTCTGTGTGCATATTTTTGTATGCTGTTAAATGGAGGCTGCTGGGTATCTTGGCTATTAGACTCAGATAACGCTGGGAAATGTTATTTTTCGAGGGTCTGCTTATTTGTGCTTGTATGTGTAGCAATAAATATATTGAATCTGCATATCTGCCTAAAACAGCTTAAAAATAGAAGTCGCATTCTAGTTTGAGCCTTTATTTTATGCTTTTATGTCTACAAAGATATATAAGTAAGAGTTGCAAAATAATATGAAATTTTTTTCATTATTTAATCAGCATTCTTAACGACAATGAGAACAATAATAAAAATAATAACGATGACGACAATAATATTCACAATAATAATAATAATAATAATAATACATAAAGCAAAAACTAATACACCAGACATTGTAATTAAAAACTACCAAAAATGCCTTATAGTAGAAAACAATACCGTCAGATAATAGATCTATTAAAGAATTTAACAAAATAAATAAATGTATAAATTTTGAAATTGATAAAATGTGGCAACTTAAAAAGTTATACCTATAATAATTGCAGACCTGGGTATGATAAAAACGGTATAGATATGAGCATTAACAAAATCTCAGGCAGCCCAATAAACTAAAAATTGCAATGTATGGAACTGCTCTTATACTCAGGAGAGTATTATATATGTAAGACAAATATAAACACTGTATATGTTAAATATCACTTAACACCAGCATTTATACACTCAAAATACGAATTATTATTATTATTATTATTATTATTATTATTATTATTATTATTATTATTATTTTAATATTTTTCGTAAATTTGAATATTTAAAAAGTTTCAAACAAATTAAAACTTATTAATATATTATTAATGAAAAACAAATGCTAACTGAAACAGAAAGACAAAGGTTTAGTATTAATAAAGCTATTACTATTATTAATTTGTAATAATAATAATAATGATAATGATCTCAAAATATTGTACATTCAGTCTTTTTGTGTATAACGTCTGTAACTTTTTGCTGTGCTAGAGTTATCTCCATTGCATTGGCGATTTATTCATATATTTAAAAAAATCACGCAAAAAACTTAATTATAGTAAGGACTTAAATAAAATTTTAGCGGTAGTAGTAGTAATAGTAGTAGTAGTAGTAGTAATAATGTTAATCATTTCAATTATAATAAAAATAATAATATTATAATAATGAACAACAATAAAAGCATCGAGCATAAATAAGATGACGAGGATTGATGAGAAAAATAGAAGAGAATCTGATAGGGAAATCATTGCCACAAAGAGATACAAAAAACAATTATGACTACTATTACTACAAATAATAATAATAATAATGATGATGATGATGATAATGATGATGAAGGTGATGATGATGATTGTTTTAAAAAAATTATTCTGTAAGTATCTCAAAAATAGTATAAAATAACACTTCATATTTTGGGATTTACAGTGCTCAAGTATTTCATTTATATGAAAAAAAATATTTCACTGAGGGCGGATTAAACAAGTGAATAGCAGTTTTATAGAAATATTCATTTTTTTTTTTCTTTTTTTTTTTTTTTTAAGAAACTGTACATGTGTACAGATATAATTTTTATTTTACTTTTGAAAGGAACGTGAAGGCGAAGTAACGGAACCCGTCAATGAAAAAATAAAATTGTTAATTTTTTTCCTTGCTTGGGCAGATGAATGACATATTTCTTTTATTCAGTTAGCATTGGGTGTCTGCTTTTCTCAGCTATCGGCAAAGTTTTAGGCACCAAGGAGAGACACTTCGCCAGAACACGTTTTTACAAGTGGCGTCATGAGGGGATCTTAGAACATGGCCGGTCTTCATAAATCGAAGGGCGCTCACAGCATCTCAAAAAGAGAACGTTTCCGACTTTCTTTTTTTTTTGTTCAGTTTTAAATTTTTTTTTTTTTTTGGCGTGTATGTTTCATTGCCGTAAACAAACAAATAATGAAGTCGTAATAAGAATATAATATAAATAAAAGAGAATTAAATCAGCTTAATACCACAAATACTGATACAATTCATTGCAGTATTGACGATGATAACAAAGGCGAGAAATAAATTAATTAGTATTGTTAAAATAACGCAGAAATACTTTTAGCACTTCTGAGATACTCCAAGATCAAATTATATCCCTAATTCTTTGTAATTTTCCCATTCAACATTTCATTGGTTGGCTATCTATCTATTTATCTATCTATCTATCTATCTATCTATCTATCTATCTATCTATCTACACGAATGTGCCAGTATTTAGTAGATGTTACCCTCAAATTCGAAGTATTTTAAATAGATTGATCAGTATGTTTATCTATTAAATTACTTAACGTTTCCCATGTCTCATCGTAAAATTCAACCCATAAACTTTCAATCGTGAAATGATTGTAGTTAGAAGTTTTACATATAATAATGAAGATAGAGTTAAGTTATTATTAATTGGGAGATAAAAGAAGATAAATATAATCACATCAATACTGATATTTTTGTAACACAGACCCTCACAAACATAATGTCAAAAAGCTTTCTGTTTGTTGCTGGGCGCTTCCTCGTGGTTTAATAGTCAGCAGGCTCGATCATTAGTAGTGAGTTCAATCCTCACTGGGTGCCCCGTACTTGTGGATATTCCAAAACTAGGTCTTCCTCAACGTGGTCTAATGTTGAGCGATCCAATATCGCAGATCATTACTGATAAATCATTGACTGGTTTATATCATTGCCTGTGTGTCAAAAGTAAACCTTATTTTAAAATTAAAATGATGCTTCATTGTGTTGTGAAGATTATCACGCTGAACTTAGAAATCGTTAATAGTGAGTTCGAATCTCATTTGGTACCTTGTTATGTTGTATTAAAACTAAACTACGTTTAATAATCAACAACCATTTACTGATTAATATTACTTACGAACTAATTCTAATACCGGATTTAAACATATGCACTTATCAAAATAGGCAGATAAATCTCAGAAAACCTCTTGTCATCAGATGATTTAAATTAGCACAATTTTATAGTTTTTGATGTTGAATTTCTTTACAGCAATCGATTACATTCTACTATATTACTATTGATTATATTTTTGATTAATTAGCTTTCTTATGAGTATTTTTAAATATTAGTAAAAAAACAAATAATTATTTACGTTAGAAAAAATATAAAAATTGTAAAATAAATAAAACCTTATTTATTTGAAAGAATAAAAAAAAAAAAAAAAAACAAACAAAAAACAAAAACAAACAAAAAACAAAAGAACAGAATTCTCTACTTACCCTCATACATACAAGATTGTTTTGATTTAGATGGCTCTGGAAGCAAATCATTTTTATATTTCAAATTTAACGAAAACAGGAAGAAATGTTTTTTGTTCAGCGATCACTGTTTAACAGACCAAAGACGGCATATTTGGGGAAATATAAAGATAGTGTATATATATATATATATATATATATATATATATATATATATATGTAGGAATAGATAGGTTTGCCTATCATCCGGTTCACACACCTCCCAATTTTTGGAACAGGAATAGAGATTTATCTCTTGTTTACTGTTTAGGATTGGGTTTACCTTTCCCTCTAAAGTTTACTTCAAGTCTATACTTCTAACGACTCCGCCTAAAACTCTGAACTTTTTTTTCTATTTACTTTTTTTCCTCAATAGGTGTAGATAGGGTTGTCTAATATCTGGTTCAAATTCCTCCTCGTTTTTTTTTTTTTTAAACAGGAGTAGTAGTTTATCGATTGTTTGCTATTTCGGATTGGGTTTCTAGTTCCTTCTAAAGCCTTTTCCTTATGTAACCCTCTGCCTTGAGTGGCTCTTGGGCCTTGTACAGAGTGAATATATTTGTAAAAAAATTGAATGTATATATATACTTGTAGTTAGTCAATGTTAATGTTAAATGTTCAGTTAAAGTGCTCAATATTGTATGGAGCTTAACTAAACATAAAGAATATCAAATATAAATATCCTACCAACTTATTTATTCACTCATATACACTATGTTTACTATAATTAAAGATATGATAGTTCCTTTTGATCAAGTGACGATAGAAGGCAATGAAAACGAAATCATTGTGCAATTACTGGATGGTTTTAATTATCACGTGGAGAGGTGAAATCGACACCTACTAATAAGGAAATTCTCAGTCGCATGAAATGCCTATTAATGATATAAGTTAGCGCATGCTTCTGTATTCACTTACCAACCTCCTAAAGGATCACACTATCAATATTACACCCCGCCCCCACACACAAACATTGATATCCCTTCATTTTCAATAAGATGCACTATCAAGTAGACATACTCACAGGTTGTAAATTCTCATATTTAGACCGATTTTTTCAAATATTCACTGAGTAACACTTTTCTTGAATTTTTTCAAAGTATACTCTAGTTTCTCTACAAGAAAGCTGACCGTTAAGCTTAGGTTGCTATTTATTTACGAGGTCTTTAGAAGGTCTAGATGCCAGCTCATCAGCTTTAATTTAAACACAATACGTTCATACCAAATTACTCATTGAAGAAGTAAGCCTCTAGCAAACCAGCCTTAAGTAAATTACAGAAAACACAGACACACGCGCGCCAGTGGATTCGATTAAATTTCATTGTTGGTGCATTGTCAATTTTTGGGAGCTTGAATTTGAAATATTTTTATTCGACACGTAATTTAAATCTAAATCCTGCAAAGGTTCGAACTCTTGACTGAAAGCATTACATTCAATCTCTTAACGTCTGTTACTGCGCTAATGGCTATGATATTTGTGCGAGTGAATCTCGGCTTGCACAGCCGAAACTCGAACTGTCCATCAATCGCTTCATATAGGACCAACTCATCTTCTCGCTGTTCACCAATCTCAGAAAGTCCTCCTTATTCCCCCGACTCTACCAACGACAGTTCATAGTGAATGCATGAATGAGCAAATTAAATCTGCCCGTGGTTCTCAGCAGAAACGGTGGACCACAGAAGGTGAAAGAAAGAGGGAGCTAATGAAAGAGAGAAAAGCTAATTCTTTGACAGATGGATTCTTCTCCTCAAGCCCACGGGCCACAATTTTTGACATTTCAATTTATCTAATTTGTAATACCCAACCCGTCTCCTTGGTCCGCCACTTAATACTTACCCGACACCCCGGGGCCCCCAGCTCAAGTCTGTTATTCGCTATTATCACTTGATTATTGTTCTTTTATTTATTCTTCGTTTTGTCTCCATTTTCTTTTTATTCTCTCTCTTTCTCTCTCTATTTTTCTTTCTCTCTTTTCTTTCAGGTGTTTCTCTTTCTCCATTTTAATTTGTCTGTTTCAATCTGCCTTTCTGTTTTGTTTTCGTATCTCATATTCTTTCTTTCTTTCTTTCTTTCTTTCTTTCTTTCTTTCTTTCTTTTTTCTTTCTTTGTATTCTCCAATTATCGCTATTGTACTTAATTGGACTGATATACGATTTCATATTTGCGGGCAATAAGTAATTTATCCCTTCTGAGTCCAAGAAAGAGACGTTTATTCAAATGAGTCGCCAAGGAACAAACAAAATGATAAACAGAAATAAAACTCCATCTTTAATTTTTTTTTCTCTCTTTTTATTGTAAAATATCTTGGTGGTTGAAATTGCTTTGTATTTAATTCTGTTGCTTCTCATATATTAAAACGAGAGAGCACTTCGACCTCTTCGAATTGTTAGTATGCTTGTCTCGTCCTATCAATTACTACTGAGTAGTGAGTTCGATACTCACTAGGTACTCCATACTTTCGGCCTTGGCAACAGTAAATCACTATATGTTAAAACGAGAATCTCACCCATTTTACTTTCTATATATAGCAATCAAATTATTTTTTAAAGAATTCAGTTGATTGCTAGATTTAGAAAGCAAACCGAGTGTTGTTTTTTTATGCGGCTCACGAAATATTTTTTCAACCCAAGAAAATATATTTATTTTCAATTAGTAATTTTCATTCGACTCAGTTTCTCGGTTATACTTATTCATGATTTTGTAACAACAACAACAACAACAATCGTGATTGTGAGAGAATTGAAAAAATTGCGGAACATAAGAGTTAAACTTGTGTTCATCATCAAAGGAGTACTTGGAAGAGTCAGGAAACGGCTTGTAAAGCGGTTGGAAGTAATAGAAATCCAGATTTAAATCATCCAGACAATAGCATTCAGAATATTGGGGAAAACGTTGATGAAACTCGTTTTCATATAATATCCAGTGAGATCCACCAGTTATTCGTGGTGTGAGTGAAACCTTGATGAATGCAATTAATATTATGGTTGCTAATTAAAACAACAATCAAAATAACGAATTGATAGTTTAAAAACTGAAATACTTAACACATTTTTGAAATCATCTCAAGCAGACAGAAACTCTATTAAGTCAAAGGTAAATACGAAATGCTCTCCGACAGATCATGGCAGATATAACCAGGAAAAGTGTTCGTTGGAAAATTGCTATCACTTGATCGCCATCAGACATTTTTAACATGAGACTATATACTCTTCTTTCAACATGTATAAATGCTTATGTTTATGTCGATGATGTAATTTCCTAACTACTACTACTACTAATAATAATAATAATATTAATAATCATAATAGTAATAGTAATAATTAAAAAGGAACAGAATATTCGATTCAGATCTTAACTGAATGAGAGATAACCTTACGATTTGAGTTGTGCGTAAGTGTTACAAAAGATAGGAAGTTGTAGAGAATCATGATCGCATACTAATAGCATCCAGTATAATTGTTACTGTTGTAGTCATTATCCTTCTTCCTCTTTCATAATGATAATAATAATAATAATAATAATAATAATGGTGATGATGGCAATAATTCTTATTATATTTGTTATGTATTCTATGATTATTAGATATTTTGCTTCTTATTAATATCGTTAGTCATGATCGAAGTAAAATTACTTTATGATATTTCTTGCCTTAATACAGATACGCACAGATTCATACACGCTTTCACTTTCTCTCTCTCTCTCTCTCTCTCTCACACACGCACGTATACACACACGTATACATACACACACGCACTAAAGAAAAACTATGAGCTCGCTCGATTGCCCTAAAACAAACTTGATATGTTGATTAGATCTGACTTGTCCAGAATTGAAAACAATCGTCTGGAAATTTGACAGCACGTCTTAACTATTTAAAATGGCTCCACTCGATTTTGTTGGGTCACGCAGAAATGGAATTCCTTCATTCTCCAAGCAATAAACAGACATTGGAATGAGTATTTAGTTATTCAAACTTGACACACATTTTTTTAGTTAACTTTCACATTGCTTCAATCAAAACGTCTCCTGACCATCATCTATCATTGTTTTAAGGAATCTTTGTTTATTTTTATTTTTTTAAACGAAAGAATTTCAATTTCACATAACACAACCGAAAATGATTAGCAAAAAGTGTGCTTCAATGCAAATGTTGCGAAATTAGAAAGCATTTTTCTTTTTGTGATATTAACTTACGAGAAAAAATATTCAAAATTAGTGAATTTACAAAGATGCCGTTTATTTTTTGTATTTTTCAAAATAATAATATTAAAGACATCGTTTGAGAAATGCTCTAATGTCGATCGCACTAATGATGAATTGCGTTACTGAAAAACTATCGCCCTATTCCTTCTCCTCCTCAGTCTTTTGAACAGGAGTAAAGGTTTATCCATTGTAGCCTGTTTAGGATTGGGTTTCCGGCTCCTTCTAAAGTAAACTCAGACTTCAAACATCTCCGCCTAAAACATCTGAATTTTATTTACTAAATATTTATTATTTTTTTTGTTTACTTTTTTCTTAATAGGAGTAGATATGTTCGCCTATTGTCCGCTTCACACTCATCTCCGTTCTTTTGAACAGGAGTAGAGGTTTATCCATGTTTAGGATTGGGTCATAAAATCTTTTCATTTTCTTTCACTCCCAGTAGCCCATTGCGTCTTAGTAGCATTATCGCCTTGCTTAGGGCAAATTGATAAAAAAAAAAAAACTTACAAAAGACTACGATACTTTTCACGAGATGTGCTAGATCACTGAGATGTTTTACTGCCACTTAACCTCCCAAAGGAGTCAACATAGCCATCGCTGAGTAGTGAGTTCGATCCTCACCGGGTACACTATACTTGTGGCCTTGCACCAAACAACAGTATCAATCAGGGCCTCTCGGTTGGTGTCACGGATCATAGTTAATGAGTAGTGACTTCCAGTCTCACTAAGTGACAACCTTGTGCCAAAATTAAACTAGGCTTCGTAAATAACTAAAGCTGGGTTATGATTAGCGAGGTAGCTTGGATGATGCTTATTTCTGAGTCGTGAGTTTGATCGTCACTGGCTACTCTATACTTGTGTCCTTGTACCAAACTAGGCTTAGTGAATTACAAGTACAGTGTCCACTTGTATCATTATTATTATCGGCGTTGGTGGTGTTGTCGTTAAGCCAATTTTTTAATACTGGAGAAAACTATTTAGTATTTTCGTTTTTTCATAAATGTCATTATCCTGTGTACGATGAAATGATCAGTGGTACTCTTGCCTTCCAATTCTCCAATAAGAAGAGCAAGTGATTTAAAGCTAGAGAAATGTTCGGATCATCCAGTAATCGATATAGTTTCGATAAAATCCATCACAACCTTTAATGATTCTAATGAAAGACTTGTTAGAATCAGCTTTATTTGTCCACACGCGACGAGATTTTTTTATTGAAAAATCCCAATGAAAACGGAAGGATTATGGCAAGAGGAAGATAATGTCCCGAATTGATAATCAGAAAAAAATCAGATAATATTGAAAAGGGGAAAAGTGTTAGAAAGAGATGGACAGCTTGATTTTACCTAGAATAACAATGTGACCATATTTACTTCGTACAACACAAAGACAAATGGGCAAGAAATAGGAATAAGAAGATTGTGATTTATTCGAAATATTATTCTCATCTTTGATTGCTATTGATGTTATTTAGACACAACGTTTCAGCTAGTACTTAGCTTGTATTATGACCATCCTCAGTTCAAATAACTCAAATAAGTCAAAATATATTGATATTTAGTTACCTAAAACAATAAGAAATATATGCTGATATGCCAAGTAGAAAGCACTTACCTGTCTATTTAACTGACCAGCTGTCTTACAACAACTATTAGGCTTTCCTAAAACGAAACAATAAGAACTTTCTCTGCTAAGAAAATTATTTAGATTATATACAGCTTCTAAGCAATATATGGTTTCCATAAGACAAGTCTCATTAAATAATTTAGATAAGTTTTATCTACTTATTTTAATTCATCTTCCCACAGGTCCTCATACTCATATTCACGGACAAACATCTTAGGACCGTTATTAAAGGAAGAAAGAAAGTTACTATATTGATGCATATGCATTTATTCCGAGTACTTTCGACATTGGCAAAATATCATCTTCAGGATCTTTTTTATCTAAGAAAAAATTATTGCGTTTATTCAAAAATTATTTTTTTATTTGTGAAGTGAAAAACACTAAACTTATGTACTGAACGATTTTCAGTGTATATATATATATATATATATATATATATATATATATATATATATATGTGTGTGTGTGTGTGTGTGTGTATATATGTATGCATATATATATATATGTATGTGTGTTTATATATATATGTATGTGTATATATATGTATGCATGTATGCATATATATATATGTGTGTTTATATATATGTAAGAATGTGTATATGCAAATATATATATATATATATGTATGTATAAATATATACATGTATGTCTATATATGTGTGCTATATATATGTATATATATATATATATATATATATATATATATATATATATGTATGTGTATATATATATATATATATATATATATATATATATATATATATTTATGTTTTAATATATATATGTATGCATATATTTCAATTACGGGCATGCGCATTGTTTTTTATTTTGTCGACTGCATAGTATAGTAGGATCAGTTGGGCGCCGTCTGTGAGAAAAAAGGTCACCATGACGCAATTCACTCCGCCAACAAGCTCTACTGCTTGTCATTCGCACCGGAAGCTCCAATACGAACATTTCAGAGTGTTAGAGGATTCGGAAAGAGCTGGATGATATATCCAGTCGACATCATGCTGTTTAGAGTGATCACTTGTGATGGTGACGTTATGCCTCCATTCATCTTCCCACAGGTCCTCAGACTCAACACGAGGGCCTACATCGTGCCTTGAGGAGTGCTGATCTGTATCAAGAGGGTGGCTGTTGGGAGATCTTATGTCTGGCAACAGGACTCTGCACCATGTCGCACAAGCAGGAGAATCCAGTCATAGCTGTCTGACAATTCCTGCGACCATATCACCCCTTATGTCTGGCCACCTAACTCCCCTGATTGAAACACCCTTGATTATTATGTGTGAAACTGGACGCAATAGACTGGGCCGTAATTTGAACTCGGCTTTCTGATCTCACTTTCCGCGTCGATAACCTTTACCTGCAAATAATAATAATAATAATCATAATAATATCATCATCATCATCAGCAGCAGCAGCAGCAGCAGCAGCAGCAGCAGCAGCGCTTCACCATCTTCTGAAACATTCTTTCACTCATATTTCCCGATAAATGAATGAATAGACGCATTATCACCAAGTGTATAAATACAATGTTCTGACATAAAAATCAGAAATCTGTTGAACATAGAAAAATATTACTTGATTGTAAAGGAACAAGTACTGATTGCTTACTATCGCCATGTTTTTCTTTGGAAAATTAACACTTCGGTTATTCCTTTTGAAAACAAGAATATAGAAAATAAAGTTATAATAGAAAAATTATTTTATGCAATTTCTTTTCTTTTTAAACCAAACGAGAACATATACTTACTCTTCTGTGTCGATTGTGTAGTTATTTATTGGCGAAATTTGCAAATAAGTTTTTTTTATCTATTCGTTTTCTATTCGTCTCTTAATAATATTTCGTGGTTTTCTGTACAGAGCCCTATTTGAAATATTCAAATTAAACTGCAATAATGACTAAAAAGAATTATTTTTAGTCTTTTTCTCCTTCCTTCTCTGCTATTTTCCTTCTTTCCCCTCTTCTTCGCGTTGATGTTTTTAATCTTATTTATTTTCAATATTAAATCTAACGGCAACAAGCTTATTTAAAAAAGAATAATTTGCTTAACTTAGTCTGGCACTAAAGGAATGGGGTTAGAAGATCGTGTTGTGACAATTCTTTAAACGGAGGAGGGTGCTGTCCATCAAAAAAAAAAAAAAAAAAATCCTATTTTTTGTTTATTTACCTGGGCCCGAACACAAATCGCTGGCACTAGTTGGAGATATACAACTACCCCAGTCATGGGACAGGTTACAATTACTTGCATAAACTCCAAATTTCTTGTTATTTTGTAATTATTTATTGATATTTAAAATAGTCGATTAAATGCAAATTTTGCATCTGACAATACAGCTAATGAAGACATTTTTATCGCCTAATTTGTATAGGAAAAATCAGAAGAGAAGTAAATTTAATGAATAACTTTGTGCTTAATATTATTACGCCTGTCTATAAAAAATATTTTCACGCTAATGTAAACATTTATTTTAGGCATTTCACATTTAAATAGCATATCACCGTTCCAGTCAACATCATATTTCTATGTAGCAGCCAGCCATTAATGGTCTCTTTACAAGCTTTTTCAAGATGTTATTATACAGACAGACTGAGAAATCTGAGCACATCCCCAATTATGAAGTGAAGATAGTTTTCTTTCCGGAAGAGTCAGTAATGTAATGCCGGTAGTTTGATAGACACTAGTTCGTTTGAGTTTCAATATAGTCACATTTAATTTATGCAAAACATAGATTTGAAACAATTAAACACATATTTCATATTAGTGCATATAAATGGGGAAAAATGTCTATCAGGAAAATGCGTCACCAGTGATCGCATTTGTCTGTAAACATAGATGAAAAATAGGTTCAACTCAGATACGCATACTGATTAGAGAAAAAGATTGCTAGGTAGATTTAAATCTGTCATTTTTGGACGCAGGCGATCATGGCTCTTCACATGTTCCTTTTATTTATTATCTGTGAACTACCATGCGTTCTTACGATAGATAGTGGAACGGTTTTCTTTGACTTCTCCTCCACTTTTTATTTTAATTCAGTTTTTTTCTTCTTTTAGACTAGTTACTACCCAAGGTTGGAGAGACTAATCTACCCTGCTATTTAACTTATCCCTCTATTCCAAACTACTACTACTACTAAAATGAATGAGCCTACTTACAACTGCTATTACTTATAATTAAAAAAAGTTTTAATTGATATCATCAAAGGCAAATAAATTATCAACTGTCTTGCGTTTTTCTTTGCCTCATTGTTATAACGAATCTCTGCATTATTTTTGTTATCGCACAATTATTTTAAACTCGGATATTATTGATAATTCTTTTAGAGATCAAGTGACAACAAGTATCATATTTCCTGATAATTTTCTTTGTATTCTTGCCAAGTAGTAATGTAATTTATGTTTTCTCTATTTTTGCTTGAATACAATACTTTAATATTATTTCAGTATTGCGTCCAGTACTCTAACTACTATAGGAATTACTTTAAGCTGATATCAGCTGCTACTGCAGCAGAAAAAATTATACCCTCGTAATTATTATTCTCCGTCATCAGGAACAAATTAATTTCATAGTTTTATTTTCTTTTATTTGATATTATTATTATTTTTATTATCGTTGTAATTGTTGTTGTAATTATTAGAGAATGGACTAAAACTTAATACTTAGACGGCTTAATAGTTATTTCTTTCTGCAATAAATAATGCGTGTGTGTGTGTGTGTGTGTGTGTGTGTGTGATTGTGGAGCGTGCTATGTGTGTGTGTGTGTAAGTGGGATTGTGGAAGAGTGCTGCATATGTATGTGTGTGTATGTATAAGAGCGTGTGTGTCTGTGTGTGTATGTGTGAGTGAGTGAGTGAAATTGTGGGAGAGTGCTGCATGTACGTGTGGGCGCGTGCCGATAAAACTAATTTTCCCCCTGAGCAGTTAATGATTAATTGATTGAGAATACACCCTTTCCTTGTTTTATATGACAGACTAACTGTAAAATTGTAGCAGTAGAAGCACACATATACAGACTCTCTCTCTCTCTCTCTCTCTCACACACACACACACACACATTCCCTCTTTCTCTCTCATTCACAGACACACGTGCACACTTATATAAATGTGAAATTATTTAAAAATAAAATCTGGAATAAAATACCCCATATATATATATATATATATATATATATATATATATATATATATGTGTGTGTGTGTACACACACACACACACACACACACACACACACACACACACACACACACACACACACACATATATATATATATATATATATATATATATATATGGAAACATCCGACCGAGGGGAGCCAAGACTGATTGGAGGCCCCGGACAGTGACGCTTGACTCGATATCTTATCAGCATTTTCTTTTTTCTATCTACATGTATATACGTTTCAAGTTAAACTAAGTACAATTGACGATTATTTCTGCCCGATTTTGACGTTAATTTTGGGTCTTTTTTGTCCAAAACAGTGAATTTGTTTTGCTTATGCTAAGATTTGAAGAATCACTGTATAAAATTCACTAGTTTTTATTATAATCTTGAATGTGTGAAAATTCTTCAACAAGTTGATGTGAAAAATTGCCACAAAGCATTGTTGATTTAAGATGAAATGATCTATTATTATATATCCCTAATTTGCATTTAGATACTTGGATTTATTTTCAACTTTTCTAGTTAAATTATTCACCTATATCATTGTACATAATTAGGTTAGAATAAAATTTGTATTTTACTACCTTATAAAAATTGAGATATAAATATAGTGGGTGACACGTGTCATAGATTCAGCGGGGTGGGGCTGTATTAAAGATTCGGGGGTTGGGGGGCGAGAACCTTGCACCGACCCTATATATATATATATATATATATATATGTGTATGTGTGTGTGTGTGTATGTATATATGTGTGTGGTGAGACTGTATGTTTAGCCATTGATATTACTCCTTAAAAATATCTTCTGCATTAATGCATAAATGTATTTCTTTTTCTTATGCTAGGACATAATTAATTTCTTATGTTAGAACAGAATTTTCAAACGAATTATTTTTTATTTGAGCTGACAAAATTTTGCAACTCATGATGATGATGTTGCGAATAAATAATTAATTTTGTATTTATTCTAAAGTGATTCATTTATTACAACTTTTTACAAAAAGACATTAGTTATGCTTATTTTACGTTGATTATTGGTACAATTCGATTTTATTTGAAATTTTTCACTTGATATTTTCACTTAATCTCGAGATTCTTGACAAATCCAAAGAAGGGTGTACAATGTTAACGGTCCTGACCTGGAATCTCGACTTCAGTCACTTACCCGACGCCGTAACGTAAATTTCTATAAATATTTTCATGGCAATTGTTCTGATGAGCTCTCCTTCTTGGCACATCGACCGCATGAATTTAAGCTATATTGGCAATTAGGTTTCATCATTTTACTGATCAAATAATCATAAGTAACTTTTAGTTTTATTCTAATAGTTTTTTTCACACACTTCTCGCCTGTGGAACTCGTTTCCGGTTTCTTGCATTCCTTTCACCTACAATCTTTCAAAATTAAGATGCAACTCCAATCGCCATCCCTTGTCTTCCTGAAACCTGCTCTTTTATTGTCCGTTCTGCACACTAATGTTTTCGCATTTTCTTTCACACTCAGTAGGTTTTACGTCTTAGTGGCTTTATCGACTTGCATGGGTGAAATGATAAAAATAAAATAAAAAAAATAATAAATCTGTTTTAACTAAAATATCGTCGAGTTTTCAGGATATTCCATTGTTCATAAAAGATTTGCAAGCCGAAAGTTATATTCTTTCGTATTAATAAAATAAGGATCGTAATTGGAATTGTTTTTTTTTAAAATTAGATTAAAATTTATTTATTCTTGTTTTTTTTTTATAAATAGTTTACTTGCAGAATGGTAATCTATATTTAATTTTAGTGCAGTATCTTTTCTCATTTCTTAACACAGCATTCATTTTTTTATAAACCTGAGCGATTACTTCTTAAGATTTTGTAAATTTGAGATTTTGATATTTATCTATATCACGAGCATTCACATTAATACAGCAATAATAATCGTGAAATTAAATATGTCGCATATTACTATGAATTTGTTCATTTGACACAATATTTTTGAGTTGTAATACACGAATGATTAAAATATTACGAATTTAGTTAATTTCATTAAAGGACGAGTAAGTTTTTCGTTACTGGTTTCAATACCTTTTTGTTACCATCTAATTATCTTCATATATCTATCTTGATAGATACATGATTAAATAGATTCTTGTTTACAAAAAATTTTAACACAAGCAAACACAGATGCACACACACATACAGACATATATATATATATATATATATATATATATATATATATATATATATATATATATATATATGCAAGTATATCAATAGATCTTATGGCCTCTTGAAGAAAGACTGAATTAATTTATAGATCAAATATTTAATTTTCAACATCAGCTTCCGTCTTGTAAAAACACTAAATCCGATACTTCTTCATTAACATATACATCGAACATTATAAAGTGTTGAAAATCCCAAATTAAGCTCGTCTCTCTCATTCTCTCTCTCTCTCTCTCTCATGTATATATATATATAATACAATGTTACATTAGAACAGGTAACAGTGTGTAATAAATATTGATTTCTACTCTTGTAGGAACGTTGCAACTTTATTCTTCCTTCTTTTAGATTTGGTTTGTATATATATATATATATATATATATATATATATATATGTGTGTGTGTGTGTGTGTGTGTGTGAACATCGCGGAAAGGCAATATTTGAGTAACATTTTTTATTCATTTCTTATATATTTCTTTTATATATATAATTATTATATATATATATATATATATATATATATATATATATATATATATATATATATATGTGTGTGTGTGTGTGTGTATAAATATAATTTTTTAAAATTAGCTGTAATTATGAGGGAGTAATTTTCAAATCGGGAATAGACCTTTTCTACATATAAAACTGTTTGCACGTAGAAATCTTAGTGGCTAGTAGTTTCATTCATTAAGTGATCATCAGTTCATGTTTATACTTTTCTATGGGATTAAAGATCGACACGTAAACAAGAATAAAATTAATGAATTTTGCATTTACTTTATTTAAAGATGGATTCAACAGGGAACTGAATTATTTTCTTTCTCTCCATATTCAATTATTTATATAAATCCATAAGAGTAGTCGACATTTATACATACTTACGTACATACATATTTTAATAAACTCATTTCTTACACCAATTCATAGACGTCTGTTAACTGGGGAATTACAGAAAACACATTTAAAGAAAACCTCCAGCTCAGTCGTGGATATGCAATCCACGTTCTTCCATGTTGACTTTTCTACATGTATAGGTAACACATGTACGCATCGAATGGTTCAGAATGTCGCACAGTAATTATATTTTCTGTGATATAGAGGAACAAACCCAAGAATTATATATTTTTACACAACTTAAAACCAAAATAATTTTTTAGTGATTTTTTTTTTTTAGTTAAATAATTTTTTGTGTCTATCCATGCCGACATAAAACTAATTTCGTTGTCATAATATTTCGAAGAGAAGAAAAAGTTTACCAGACGTTGTGTTTTACGGGACTACCTCACGTAGGCATATCGATAGGTGAATGCGCATGCGTCCATGGCTAAGGTGATTTGTCTTAGCTGTTGATAAGAGAATTCAACACACATGCATATCAATTCATTTTTATTCTTATCTAGTCTTCTATCAATTGGTTAGCCGTATTTCTTGAAAATAAATAGCAATATCTTTATTGTCTGAATTTAGAATTACACGATGAGCGGTCAGAATGAAAAAGAGTATCTTTTTAATGAATTATTATTAAAAATTTTAATGGTTTTGAAGTTTTTCTTTGGAAAATTGAATCCGTGCTATTTGCCAAAAGAAAATGCTTAGATATTTGCAATAATAGATTAACTGAGATCTTATGTAGATAAAGGTTCAGCCATCTGAATAAAATGTCAAACACTGCATAAAATAGTTTACAATTTTTGACACTCTGACGCTACTGAGGAATCAAGTTATTTCTTTGCTTAGACTTTTGATGTTGCAAAATCCATAAATATATATTCCTTAAACTTATGAATAATTTGATGATAAAATAATCTTATTTGGATCATCCAAATATTAATATACAGCATACACATTATTTGTGTACAAATATAGCAGATGAATCACGTGGATGACTGAAAGATAAACATTTACTAAAATCTATCTATCTATCTATCTATCTATCTATCTATCTATCTATCTATCTATCTATCTATATATATATACTTACTGATGAATACGGTTCTTCAGATCAGGAAAAAAAAGAAGATTAACAGTCAAACAAATAGCTTTCCAAGATGGTACGCTGGCAAATGTACCAATGAAAAAAAAATCCGGAATACGTGAACGGGAAAAACATAACAAACAAAAATACAGAAGTAGTACTACCAAGAAAAGTTAATTTTAGTGCTATAAAAGCAAGAACTTTCCCACTAGAAGAGATATGTCTTCCAGATAACATTTTATTGGTCACTTAAAAGCTCTTAAAGGTAAAGCTAAATGTTCTCATTGTTAGCGATTGTGAAATAAATGTGGTTGGGAACGCACCAATTACACATTATGGCTTTGGAAGGGATGCAGCTTGAGACTTTGGTGGTAATAAGGTTGGCAGAAGCGACGCAAATTTCAAAACTGGATTCTGAGTTTTAAAATGTCTTCAGTTTTCTGACTCCGTCGTTTTATTCAGAAAAACTTAGACACTTTTTTTTATATACACTCACTCACGTAGTAGACACACGTCTGTTGTACACATAAAACTCGCACACAGGCAAGACACGTTCGTAAGGCTTGTTCTTTTCCATCAAGAAGACCTCACTAACAAGTACAACTGCATATACATACACGTACACACGCAGTGAGTAAATGATGAGAGAAAGAGAGAGAGAGAGAGAGAGAGAGAGAGAGAGAGAGACGGTAGTGTACCCACAAGTAAACACAAACATATACGCAATACACTTAGGTCTATAGGCAACAAGCTTTGTCCACACACACACACATACACACAACGATTTTTTCTGATGGTCTAACGCATCTCAACTTATGCATAAACGTACACATTGGCAGAGGTTCACCGAGACATGCACTCACACAGGCAAACTATTTGCCCACGTTATTTCCTATTTAACGCCAACTCCGAACGATCTCTGTTTTCTGTCTCGCTTCTCCATTGATTTTGTTTTTAACAGTCGAAAGACAAAACAAACACAGGTGTCGTGAAAGATGTTTCGTGAAGCAAGCCGGTATTGCATTTAGAAGTAGAATTGCAAAACAATGACGTCAAGTAAAGAAACGGTTTTGATTAATACAAAAAAAAAATAATGATAAAAGTTGCTGGGAGTTGTTTTGGGAAAGAAAAAGAAATATTTAGAGTAGAAAGGAGCTGAGAAAAACAGGAATAGGTGAAGAAGGCAGGAATGGAGAAGTACATACTGTTCATTGAAAGGGTAAAAGAATTGTGTAAAAAAGAGAGAAGCAATGAAAGAGAGTAACTTGTGTGGGATAGAGAGAGAAGCAATAACAACAAAAACGGGAGGGAAAGAGACAAGAAGTAAGCGAGGGAAAGGGAGAGGAGAAAAGAGAGAACATGTGAGAAATGGTAACAGAAACGTAAAAGTAAAGCAGACAACAGAGAGAACTAGAGAAACAAGACAAATAAAAGAAAGGAGAGAATTGTACAAAACTAAACAATATAAAAATTATATATATATATATATATATATATTTATATATATATGTGTGTGTGTGTGTGTGTGCAGTTGTGTGTGTATACTAGTATGAGCTGAAAAATTCTCGGCTTTATCAAGAGAGTATTCACCTCTCGAATTTTTATTTGGGTGGATTTTGGGAAATTAGTCGAGCTCAGACCTTTTTATCACCTGCACACACACACACACGCGCGCGCGCGCGCACCAACAAATAACAAAAGGATATTTATATATATGTGTGTTTGTATGTACGCATGAATATATTGATATAGGTTTGTGTTTGTAAATGTTCTTTCATAAAGCTAATTTAGGCATTTATTTACACGTTTACTGCAAAGCATATGACAGAAAATACATGGCAAAAATAAACACCCATATATATTTCCGAATATTTATTTTTTAAACTATTTGCCATTATCAAAAGCCCACTTTAATATCGTAAGACTAGCGTTATTATTTTTATGAGCAAAATTATTTATTTTCTTTTATTTATTTTGAGTCCCAAAATAAATAAAAGAAAATAAAAATTACGTTTTCGTTCATTGGCCGTTTTATAACCACTTTTATTTGATTCCAAAAGTGTTTCATCTGCGTATCAGCCAATAAAACAGTGCGCAGTGATCTTTATTTTATTCAATTCATCCAATAAGATACCTTCGTTTGATCAGAGCAAATTAAATATACTCGTGCGCATTCCCGCCAGCAGAACCGGAGAGTTTCACATAATCGTTCCGGTCTAGTGTTCTTTTTCCGGTTTACACTTCCGGGTAGCTTTTGCATTTGGTTCGAAGAGCGTCGTTGTGCTTGTAAACACGGAAGACGCGGACCATGTGGCTTGTGTTGCTTAAGGCTGCTCGGTTCGACTAGTCATCCGTCCGACACTAAAATAGATGAATTAATTCCATAATTTGTGAATGGTTGAATGAGCTATTAGATAAATAATTGAGCGGTATCTTTTGAGATTTGAATTACGCAATGTTGCCTGCGGCTTGGCAAGCAATAGTCTTTCTTTTCTTAGTTCTCTCTCTCATTGTCATGAAGTGGTTGAAAAAAAGAAAGAAAGGTATCTGGACTGTGAAATGATCACTAAAAATAAAGAACACCAAAAAGGTTTGTTTTACTTATCAATTCAGTCACGGACAAGGATATCTTTTTTCCGAAAATTTTTTTTCTTTTAATATTTAAGCATAAAGTAGTTTCTTGTTTGGTGTGTGTGGGAGGGGTTTTAGATTTTTCTATATTCAAATCATTTTTGCCAAGAGCAAAATAAAAGCAGAATGATTTATTATCAAGAAACAAGTATGTTTACCATACTTACTTTGTGTATCATCTTTTTTATTTGTGAACTCAAAATTGTTTGATATAATCTCAAATCCCAAACCGATTTTAACATTAATAGTTGATCTCTTTCATTGTCAGCACAGTTTTTATATTCCTATCGTAGGCAAATAGAGGAAATGTTTTCCTTTCAACTTCTTTAGCCATATTCATCATTAAATTTTATTATTTAAAGAAAAAACTGTTTTCTAGCATGGGTCCAAATTTGTTTGGTAACTTTTGTTTTTAAGAGGAATCATCTATGTTAACAGCTATACTATAACAAAACATAATATCCCAATTCCGAAACATATTTCAGAACATCTCATGCAGACGTATTCTCTTGCTAATATTTGATATATTTATTCATTTAATAAACACAAGTATTTCTGAAAATTTAGAAATGCTTTCATTTGATTAGTTTTCTATGTTATTTTATTTTTTTGGTAAATGTATAGACATTTACAAAAAGCAAACAAACAAAAAACATGAACGATATGACTTCAGGTTTTCATGAGGAATGATTGGTTCGTTTGATTTTAGTTAAAGATTCTGAATTTGAACAAAAATAATTCTAAATAATAATAATAATAGTAATAATAATAATTATTATTATTTTTCTAAAAAGTTGATATTTATTTATTTTTTTAAATTTCAATGTTTTCTCGTTATTGTGTGTCTCTCTTTTTCTTTCTCTTCCGTTTCTTTTTCTTTCGTCCTCATTCCCAACTTGTTTTAATTTCTTTCTTTTACGCGTTTTATTTTCCTCCTCATCTTATCTTCATACATCCTTCTCCTCCTACTCACTTACTCCCTTTCCCTTGCACTCTTTCCTTCATTGCTTTCATGTCTCACTTGACAATACGACCGGGCCTTCGTGTCTTGCACACAATAACACTCTGCTGTTCAATGGTCGACACACTGATCAAATCATCCTGGTTGAATGCAACTCGGATTGGATATTGAAAACAGCAAATTCCGCATTTAAGCGGCCATTATGCGCTTATGTATGAGATTTCGACCGATACTTTGTACTTTTGCGCAGACGAATGAGATTCTCTCCCACTGCAACGAGTTCACTGTTTCTTTTTTTTTTTTTTCGTGACCATCTCTATCCTTGGCAGCTCACCATTTTACGGCTGGAAAAGTCTCCCGCCAAAATTTAATGTAAACAACACTCGATTAAAATATGTCCTTTAATAAATTCTTGATTCTCCAAATTTTAAAGACGCAGTATTTAAACCTCCCTAAAATTATTTTTTTTAAAATGCTGTCACCTTTTGAGTAGAAGATTCATGTGTCATTTGCTTCTTTATTAACAGGGTAAATAGATAATTCTACCGGAAGAAATATACACCGTACGTGAATACGAGTGGATGTTGGCATATCAGGTCTGTCTGTTTGGAGATTGAATTATTCAGGAAATGTATTGATTGAAGTTTAAAAAAAACGCGTCTCAATACACTTATAATAATTACATTAGAAAAGAAAGAAAGAAATTCGAAGTGTGTGTATTTTCAGATCAGTCAGTTTTATATAAAATGATCGATAGTTATGAATAGATCTGTTGTAGAAAATCAACGGGGAAATACAATTCGTGACATTCAACACGTATTTGTGCTTGTGATTTTTCCCCCGTTTCTTTTAGTTGGTTTTATCATAAAACAAGCACTTTATTCAACGCGTTTTCAAATTAGAATGATTATGACTTTTATTAGAATATGTCTGACCAAGGTAACAAAAGCGACGCTTCCCAAGAAGATCTCCAGTTACATAAAATACACTCAGTTTAAACAGAACACTACAATTATAATATTGGGTGCATTTCAGAATATTTTTCTTGTTAATAACAGAAAAAAGGTACATCCTTTTATATTTTAAAGGTAGACAAATGTTCAAATAAATATCAAATTAATGTCTGAAAAGAATAATTCGCATTTGTTCTCTTTATTGCAAACGCATATCTGCAAGTCTAAAAAATCCAACTTAAATAAAAAAAATAATAATCATCTATTAAAATGAATTTACGATTTTAAAAATTACTTAATATTTACATCAGGCAAACATTTATGACGTAAAAGCTAATATTAATGTTTTAGCAGATTTAAAATGGTTTAAAAAATTTTAGCAGATTTAAAATGGTTTAAAAAATTCGCGCGGAAAACTTCATCGAATTAAGTGTAAGATTGTATCTCAAATACAATGTAATTTTATTCTGTTTTATTATCATAAGATCAAAACCACATTCCATACTTTCCAGTCGATCTATCAGGATTCTACATTCTTTCTCTCTCACTCATATATATATATATATATATATATATATATATATATATATATATATATATATATATATATATATATATATATATATATATATATATATATATATATATATATATATATATATATATATATATATATATATATATATATATATATATATATATATATATATATATATATATATATATATATATATGTATATATCTTCATATGAAATGAAAACGAGTTGAATCCGACATTCCTAATATAAAAGAGGGCTCAATAAAACGGTAGACCAATATTTTTTATTTTAGAATATTGCATCAAAAACATGTAAATAATATATATATATATATATATATGTATATGATAAAATATAATTTTAAGTTATGCTATATTTATGGGTGTGCTCAATATTAGAGATAGAGCGTATAAAAGTGGACAGTGAAGTCAACACCCAAAAAGCAACATTCTGTTTCATGCTAAACACAATCATCAGAATATATATATATATATATATATATATATATATATATATATATATATATATATATATATGTGTGTGTGTGTGTGTGTGTGTGCGTGTGTGTGTATAGAGAGAGAAAAAAAAATAGTGGATTTATTTTTTAACCTAACATTTTATTACTTCAGATGTTATTCTACTGAAAATGGGACGTCTCTTTTGAAATAAGAAGTGTCAACTATGATAACGTTTGAATATATATATATATATATATATATATATATATATATATATATATATATGATCTGTAATCGTTTTAACTGCTGCCAGTTGAAAGTAAATTTTTGCTTATCTTAAAGATTTTCTTTTTTTTAGTCATGTATCTATAATTATTAGAATAAAGCAGCCCCTCTCCTCCAGCTGAATAACGGATTGCACTTTCAAATTGCCTAAGTAATTCAGGTTAAACTGTAGACGTGAAGCTTTAGACATAAAACCTGTCAAAACCATTTTTATGATCATGTTGATTGATAGAACTTAGTTTAATCTAAAGAAGAAGATGGCGTTTTGTTTAAAAGTAGGCAGTGCAAAAAATAAAAAAAAAGTAAAAGGAAAGCGTTCGAATGCAAAGCGAGTAAATAAAATATATCTGATCTGATAAAATTTTAGTAGTGGCATTAATTGTAATCATAATAATGATAATAATAAAATCAAACTCGTTGTTATTTTTCAGTATCGATTTAGTATCAGTAGTCGAACTTGTCACTAATGTCGATATAGCTCTCAATATAATTGCATATAGAAAAGCTATACGTGATGTTTTATATTTTTGTTCATATTAAAATTGTATAATCTTTATCCTTCTCACTGTCTATTTTTTATTGTTTTCTCTGTAGCACATACACACTTTGAGCACAAATAGGCATTCTTATATAAACACACACTAATCAGTGCACATGCACACATACACATATAAGTAACAAAATACAGATAGCTAGTTATATACCTAGTTAGCTCGCTAGATAGATAGAATTAGAGGGTGCATGGAGAAGAACTGAGAAAGTAAATATAGACACATATATATTTGATAGTACTTGTATAGATCAGAATGAATGCGTTCTTATTTATTTTACACATGTTGATCTTCCATACTATAGTAATGGCAAGTTTATAACATACGATATTCGAGTACTGCTTGTAATCTACCGTCATCTTACAGCTATAAATTATTAGATACAAGCATATCTAAAATTTATTGACAAGATTAACTCGTATACACCAACCGTTAAAATAGGCATCTCGCCTTGTCACTATTTTTCCACATCTGCTAACTTGTCAGATCTTTCACCCATGATTACTGCAAATCAATGTCTTCGAATATTAGGACTTTCTTTCACACGTGTCTGCCTATAATTGTTTTCGTTTTATTCAAAAGTTATAATCTGCATATTAGCTTTCATAAAGTCCTATTCGTTGGTGGAACCGAAAACCACATCCGTATTTCTAAAACAAAAGTACGAGGACCTGGTTTTCAAATGATGACAACATTGTAGAAAGTAATATCGAAGGCATATCTTTTTTGTTTGTGTTATGCGTAAAATATTGGGCAAACATATCTGTCAATTTTTAGTTAAATGTCTTCCTATCAAAATAAATAAATAAATAAATAAATAAATAAAAAAAATAAAAAAAATAGGTATTTAAGACTATTACATTAATATTTCTCATAATGATTTATTAAT
>CAHIKZ030001458.1:1660000-1710000 GCA_903632075.3 Acanthosepion pharaonis | reverse complement strand
CAACTCCATCTTTGTTTCCTTTCTCTCCCTTCATTTCTTTGCTCTGCCTTTGTTTCCATTCTCTTCCTGCATTTCCTTGCTCTCCAGTCTCACATCTGTACGCAATCCTTCATATCTTTATTCTTTCGCAAAATGAAAAGCTGGCGTAACCCTTTCTATTTTTCTGACATTTACAAAACATGATAATAAAAAAAGGAACATGACCAAAACAAGTGAGAAGCACGTCGCTAGAAAAAAAAGTAAGGAAAACAAATCATGATAAAAAGAAGTGAAAGCAATAACAATATTAACGCAGATAAATGAAAAATACAATATGATTCTGCCACTTGCAAAAGTAACACCAATATTTCATACTTTTTAGCAGTATTTCTTATCTGTTTTTCTTTCGGTTGCCATAATGTATTAGCGAAATCTATTTGACTTTCTTCGAACCGTACCGCGCCCAATTTTTCTTTTAATATTTTCTGTTTTCTTTTTATAAACTTCTATCCTTCCATACTTACCTGTCCCTTCTTTTCTCTGTAGCCTTTTTTTTGCGCCTTTCTTCATCATTCTTTTTATGTACAAAACAACCTCCAATGACCAAATTAACGTCTGTGGATTGACACGGCCATTTTGAGTGCCATTTGTGCTAATGATTCAGACTTAGCTGCCATCACCATTTCTGTTATTTTAATATCTACTGGCCGGTCTAGTCGCCGACTATCATCTCTTTCCACTTTCGATACCATCCTTATTTTTATCATTTTTTGTAATTTCCGTGGAGGCACAGTGGGGGAGTCAGAGAGCCGAGTTCGAATTCACTTACCTTGGGAAAGGTATGAATTCTCTTCTTCTCCCCCAGCTATGGGTAAATAGACCGGGTTCTATAGCCTCGGATGACAACTGATTTACCGCAAAAAGAAATGGCAACCTACTGTGGGGAAAACATCTGCCTCGTTAGTCATGTGTAGAAAGATACATGATCGCCTAAGCATGTATCACGCATGGCACATAACTGACTGACTGTAAATTTCTATTTATGAATACTTTCAAAAGGACTGAACTGTGCATGGAAATCAGTATTATTCGTGATCGAAAATTCAAGTTATAAAAAGTCAGATAAACAATGAGAGTAGAAGATAAAACCAGATATAAAACTTGTAGAAAGACGCTTACGTAAGGAGCGCTGAAAAATTGGTAATCCTTCACATAAGCGACGTAAAATAATCTGTAAAAGTTCTGCTTCATTTAAACGGCGTAAAATAAACTGTCATTTTATATCTTTAAATGTTTTTTCATTGTAAATATCACCGTTGCCATTCGATAATATCAAACGCTGCTCGGCAAAGTGTTTCTTAGTTGATGTGCTGGCGAGCAGAGACTTTGAAAGTGCTGATAGCGCGGGTATATTCAGTCTGAAAACCATATTGTTTCAAATGGCTAGACTGCTTATGCTGGAATCGAGGAAATCAATCACTGGATATACTCTCATGACGTCGTTATTCATCAGCAGCATTTTCTGGATACTGCGGTACAAGAACAGCCCCGTGTTTTAAGCATTAATTTACTACGTTGTTACCCATTATCCATTGTTATAATGTTTAATTGTATATTCCTTGGTCATACTTATTAGGTTTTTACTTGATTCAAAACTTGAGATTTGCTGGTTATGGGATGTCATTCTTCAAGAAGATAGAAGAAATCATGGCCGATCTGGGGATTTTAAACTTGTAAAATCTTGAATGAAATCGACCTGCAACTACAACTGAAGAAAAGTCTCAAACAAACATTTGTGTGTTTTTATAACAACAATAATTTGTGGCGACATATGTTATTAACAATATTAATTAAATACCCACTCTAAAGTCCTTCCAAATAAGATTTCTAATGTTTGATCATTTTATTTTATTTTAAGAAGTGAATTGGGCCGAGAACTTTTCAGAACATCCTCTTTACCGCATGTTTTATATTTCCACTTGCCAAGCTGGTTAGTATAAAAGTTTGCTAAATATCTGCAAATATGGGTGTAAATGTGGTGCATACCATTAATGTGGCCGTATTAATGCGCTTCTGAACTGCCGTGATTACTTCGTGATGAATGAAAGGTTTTCTCATTAAGTACGTGACTGCAACACGATGTCTATACTGTGCTTCTTTTCGAATTCAGTGTTCAGGTATCTTTATCGTTTGATTGATGTTATTGAGAAAAGTTTATCGGCCTATTTTACAACGCTTTCTCTGCTGTCTTCAACACTTATCTAGTGAGTGAAGTGAAACTTAAAGCAATGATTATAATACATGTTGTTATATAATTAAAAAAAAATGCATTCTCATTTTGGTATTACAAGAGCTGAGAGTATTAGCAAGATATAATTTCTAGTTTCCAAGGAGTCTGACCTTTTACAAAGCGTTATTCGTTTTTAAATATATTTAATAGGATATATGAATTTATTTTTGGAAGACAGTGATGCTTCTTATATGAGTGCATGTATGCATATATTCTTCAGATAAATTGTTTATAAAGAATTGATCAACATGCAAAACCTATCATTTGACTTATATTGTAACGTTCCCAAAAATGCCAGAGTATAGCAAAAACAAAATCTTGTCTACGATATTAACAACATTCAGTTCTTGATAATGATTTAGATGTTCGAAACAAAAATAGAACAAAAATATGAACTTTGGAGAGTTTATCTAAAATTTTGATTTCGACGTACAAGAATTTATTTCAAAATTAGAAAATACAATAAAATATTAAATATACAAAGGTTGTTGTTTGAACTTAACACAAATGAATTCTTCCTGCCGAAATATACTTTATATATATATATATATATATATATATATATATATATATATATATATATATATACGAACAAATAGAAAACAAACTAACTGAAATTGGTTAGTCTATATAATCAAACGCATACTTGAAAAAAATTTTAATTTAAAATTTCAACGTCATCTCTGCTTCTTCATGAGTATGTCTAATGACACCATTGTAAACATTACTTTATTTCGAAGAAGTAAAAGGACGAAATGCGTGACACGAAATTTTTTCCATTTTGTCATAGATTTTCTTAATATTATTCTGATATATAAAAATATTAAAATATATTTATCGTTTACCTATATATATATATATATATATATATATATATATATATATATATATATATATATATATATATATATATGGGGGGTCCTATTTCAAATAAAATATAACCACTGTAATATATATATATATATATATATATATATATATATATATATATATGAGTGAATCTTCGAAAAATCGGCCGACCTCGGTAATTCTGAAAGATAACGTTTTTAAGGCAAGTGATCTTTATTTTTGATATCAAGAGATAGAATAATAATAATAATAATAATAATAATAATAATAATAATAATAAAAAATTAAATTTTTTCACTTCGCTGTTGACTAGTAGAAATTTTCAATAGCTCATTGAACACACACACAAACATTATACAGTGTAACCCGGATATAAGAGACCTGGATATAAGAGAAACCCGGATATAAGAGAGATTTTCTCTGGTCCCAAATTAGAGCCTGTGTTAATGTTTATAAAATAGACCAAACCCGGATATAGGAGAAACCCGGATATAAGAGACTTCTTTTCCGGTCTCGACAACTCTCTTATATCCGGGTTACACTGTATATATATATATATGTGTGTGTGTGTGTGTGTCTATGTATTCCATGCTGCATATTTTTGCGAAGGAGCAGAATGATACAGATAAAATATTTGCTTTTCTCAATATCTGTCTTGCCATCGATTTGTATGTATTCTGTCCACCTACTTCCTTAAATTATGGTTTAAGTACCAACCTAATTTTTAGTATCTCTCTTTCTTTCTCTTTCCTTTCTGACATTCTTTCAAGCTCGCACTTGCAGCCGACATAACGCCGTTCTAACTTTGAAGCTTTCTCACTGCCAATATACGAGTTCTGCTTGCTTGCGTGCCTGTAAACACTGCGTACCTTTCTCCATCATTATGTCACTACACCATAAGGGTTATGAGACTTATAAGCCGCAGCAAACAAACGAACAAACAGACATTTCCACGCTGAAGACCAAATACAAGTGTGTATTAGATAACGCGTTGTTATCAACACTTACTGGACAGAGCTGTGCGTAAGCACCATTTTGTATAGATATCTGAGCATATGTTGTATAGGTTTGCGCATGCGTGTTTATTTGTGAGCTTTTGTATTCGTGTTAGCGCTTATTAGCGTGCGTGAGTGTTTGGCCCTGGACTGGTTGTCTTCAGCTTCGCACCGACAGTAGATTACGATGTCAGAGAGAGGCCGCTTTTGGGCCAAGTTGATGATTTATTGTGTTGACAGTAGACTGGTTACTAATCTTTATCTTGACCGATGCTTACATTGATGTGATGCCAAAGATCACATGTTATAATGGAGGCGTTATTCTGACATCTACATCGTCACTCTTTCGTTTCTCTACCGCCCTCTCTCTCTCTCTCTCTCTCTCTCTCTGAATCTCTATTCTTTTCTTTTTTCCGCTTTCTTTGTAATAAATATGTAAGCGCGCTCATCTGTATATACACAAATAAGATTATATTTTCTGTACATATACAGGTTTGGGCAAGGGGACAGAAAGTTATCATACATGTTTTCTTTATACATGTGGATATATATTGTATAACAGGAGGAGGCTCTTGACGCCACTCGATTGGACGGACCACGTTATGCAAATGAATGAAATATTTAACTAATGTTCAGATTTCTGTTTAGACATTCGAACCGAGCAATTATATATGTAGGAATCGAAATAGTAATAAATAAATAAATAAATAAAATAAAATTAAATAAAAATGCAAAATAAGAGTGTTTGTAGAGAGTTTATTGGGAGATGACGACCAGTTGTATCAAGAGCGAAAAGAACACGAAAAAGTGGAAGAGGAATTGAAAAAAAAATGGAGATTATGGTCCGGCCCAATAAGAAAAAGAAAGAAAGGATTAATCTTTTATAGTAAGTTAAAATGTTCTCTGATTTAGTTCAAACATTACTAAATGAGACAAATATTTATGGCGTCTATGTTTTCATAATAATATGAAATTGGATAAGCTAAACGATGCCTGGTAAAACTTTCAGGACATATATATATGTGTGTGTCTGCGTGTGTGTGTGTGTGTACGTTTGTCTTTGCAGTTCACCCCTGCGGATGATCTCGGAGGAGATAGAAAGTATTTTGGGTAAACAAAAACATATGGCACTTTCCTTGATGAATTTCAACTTAACATCAAGAAAATAATTATAGAACTAGGAAGGATTAGTATAACAATAGGCATATGTCTATATTATTTAATGAAACATGCTTGAATGAAGATATGCTACCTAATATATATATAATATATATATATATAGCGCTATATTCAACACTAAAAATGATTATTGAGAAATCAGTTTTCATGTACTTTTTCGTCCAACATACACGTTTCTTCAACTGATGTTTACATAAAAGTACCAAATTTATAGGTTGGGAAATATAAGACGATATTTTGTATTCATAAAATCACCATGAAAGCTCTCTCTCTCTCTCTCTCTCTCTCTCTCTATATATATATATATATATATATATATATATATATATATAGAGAGAGAGAGAGAGAGAGAGAGATACAAAGACAAAATAGACCAACAAGTTCGTTACCATACACGCACATATTCATTAGCTGGATTTTCAGCTGAAATTTTCACTGTAAATTTTCGATCAGTGCTTGTAGTATTCACGATTCAATCAAGTACATTGATAAGAACGTTAATAAGAATGTTAAAAAATAAATTTTTATTCTGTGAAATAAACGCTTTTTATGCCATTACGCTACACACACATGCCTATATATGTAAATAAGTACGTCAATATCTATGATTGCTGATTGTTTTATGTATGCATGCCACAATATATAAAACCAGGTACGTATATATGTATAGTTGTGCTACTTCTTTTCTTCTTCTTACTCAAGTGTGTGCACCGATTCTCTTCTACCCTACAAAGTGAGGTGTTCGTGGACCTTAACGATAATCAAACCTTACTGACAAGTTCAAGTACTTAGTGGGCCTTTTTCTTTTTCGGCTTCGACTAAATGACCGCTTTTAGAGATGAGATTAAGTAAATATCCTTCCCCCTGTTCATCTCTTTCTCGTCTCGTTTTGTTTATTCTCACACTTAGCGTTTTGAGTCTTTGTTGTAATCCTCATTTCGCTCCAAATATACATACATTTTCTCGAAAAATATTTACCTGAAAACAAAAATAACATTACGACCACATTAACCTCGCGTCATATATTGTCTGGATTCAATCAGAGATGCTATTTACATGCATATATATAGTAATAAGTTTTTACTTCATGAGTAAAACAGTCGTGTATTTCCTACCTACGTCACTGATTGACTTTAGTACATCGGTAAAAATTAAAATTCGATTTCTGATTTACTAAGATAACCTCCCCATCTCCTTCATGCGCATGTGTAATCACACTAGTGTAAACATCACTTTAGTCCGCTGAAGTATTAAAAGACGAAATGCATCACATAAAATTGTTTTTCCATTTTGTCATAAATCTTAATATTATTTTGATATGTAAAATTATGTATCCTTTACCATATATATATATATATATATATATATATATATATATATATATATATATATAATTAATGAGATCTAAGCAATGTACATCATGCAGATGATCATCTCGCCCATGGGGAAAGTGTGTGTGTGTGTGTAGATTTAATCGATGATATTTACTGCAATTACATATTAGCACGTTTTTACTTGCTGAGTAAGATTGTTTTGTATTTCCTACCTACACCACTGAATATATCTATAGTACATATGTAAAAATTAAATTTCGATTTCTGACTTACAAGGCAACCAGATTCTATTACGTAAATTATCTGCTCTTATTTCCCACTAGATAAGTCTATTGTTTATTCTAAAGACAATATTAACAACCCAGTTGGTATTAAAACCACACAGAGAAATACACACAGGATAATAATGACGGCTATTTCAAAATTCTATGAAAAAATAAAAGAGAAACATTTAAACGTACTGCCAATAGTTTGCGAGAGTGATAATCACCACACTACAAAATTTTGTCATGATTACTGACAAAGGTGCTAGCACTCCAGGAACGGGAGCCATAAGCTTTCTCCGCGTAAGCACCAAAGAATGTTGATATGAACATTAATATATCTGTTACTACGAATTCGATGAGCAGTATCCAGAGAAAAATAGTAAATACAAATTGAATAGTGAAAGAAATTAAACTATCATATATTCTTCTTCTATGTTCCGTGTCCCTCCAAGAAGTGGGCTATAATGGCTTTCTACAACTTCCTGTCCTTTGTAGCTTTTAGTAAGCTTTGTCTTTTCGTTATCTCTTCTTTGATCTGCTATTCATTTACTCAAACGCCTTATGTAAGTTACAAGCTGTTTTTCTCTATCCTTCTTGCCTTCAATAAGTCCTGTGAGTTTCAGATTATCCACTCTCTCTTTCCTCATTATGTCCTAGACATTTCAAAAGTTTCTTTATATATAACGTTCGTTATTATCGCTTAATCTGAACCTTTTTCACTGTTTCACTGAATGATGACTAGAGCTATGGCTATAAAATTTTCTACGGATATTAAGTGAACTCCAAAATATTTTTGTCATATCAATTTTCGAAAATAATTTTATCTATCATTTTAGTGGGATTATCTATTTACAGCGTAAGTAAAATTAAATAGACCCCTATTTTGTGTCCGTCAGGTTAGGTAAACCGAAACTAACTTTTACTTAACCGTATCAAACATTTTTGGGAGTTTGATACTCAAGAATCTTACTCTAATTCACCAAATACTTTCCTTGCCGGTCTGTCATTGCATAAATCAGGGATTGCTTGAGTTATGACTAACAAACTATGCGTACTAATGGGGCTGCAGTGCGGCATTTTAGCATATTAGCTTTTAAAAATTCCGTAAGATTTTAAGTTTTTATCAAGGGATAAGCTAGCTACTAGCTATCATACAGGCATAATCGGATTAGAATAAAATTGAGCGCGGACATTTAGAAAATATTTGGCTTTTGTCAGAGAATTAAAAAGTGTTTAGAAACATTGGAATCAGAAGAAGAATTAAATCTGTCAAGAGACAACATGAGTGAAATCAACCAAAATACGGAAATCTGATGTTTATTTTCAAAATAAAATGCGATCTCTTCATAGCTCCACACAAGCACATTTTTCTGGTAATTATCATGATTTTTTGGAAATGGGAGTAGTTTCCTTTCGCCGAGTTTTTTTCGTCCTAGAAGGACTGCCATCCAAGTTTCAGGAACTCAGTCTATCTTTCTATTTAACCTATAGGTAGATGTTGAAAAGTAATTTTTCCATGCCTTTTCCATGGACATTAGTGCAAAGCGAACACAACAGACTAAGACGGAACTTGAACTCGGATCGCAGATTCCATTATCCGCGTTGATAGCCTTAACGGTACCTTTACATCTTTCCTAATAATTACTTATGTGAAAATTCAGTGAATAGATTAGTATATTCCAAGTAGACCGATATCCTAACATCACTTTTATTATAAGTGACAATAATGATGATAATGACCTTGATGATGATGATAAAATGCAGGAATATGTAAGCAAGCAAGTTCAGATATTGTTTTTAGGAATGATTTTCGAAGCTGTGTTTAATGTAAAATAAACTTTCCAACTTGTTACAGTATTTATTCCGTTTTTGTCTTTCTCGTTGCATTGCAAAACATAAACATTTACCAAGCGTTGCCCCATATGAAATCATTTCCACTTTCTTACCCAAGCACCCCGTGTAGACCCGACCCTCACTAAATCACACTGATATCGTCTTTCCTTATTGTGTGGAACGGCGTCTCGCAAAATGGCCGTCGACCTTCGGCAAGAAGCAGCAGAAAAAAAGCCTAAAATAGCAGTACACAATAGCGACATCTGCACTGTGCAAAGTCAAACCAATTAAACGGCAACACACAAATGGAAACGTAAACAAATACAAATGTTTAATGCGAAAACTGGCACACATTGGTGTACTTAGGAACCAACTTTATTGCACTTGTCAGTATAGATCAATGGTAAAAGTATGGGATAGCAAATAAAGGTTCAAAAGGATTCGCCACAATAAAAACGATTTTGGAAAAATTAAATCAACAAAGTTCAATAAGTTTCTTCTAATCCCTTACTGGCATTCAATATTTCGGAGACAAAATTTGTAAAAGTCACGATTTGTAATTTGTGTTCTGAGTTATTTTGCGTCGTTCTTCGTGGTTGAACAGTAAAGCGCACTGGATCAAACGTTGGATTTGCCTAGAAATGGGGACGAAGGTTTGAACGCCTTTGTCATTACTAAGATTTCTAGAATGCCACAGGCTAAGACAGGTAGTACACATTGTTTAATAAATAAAAATGGGGCGTTTATTTCAAATACTGACTATCCAGTCTAATAACTTTTGAAGTTATATAAATATGTATAACACGTTGTCACAATATAAAGTACGTACATTTATATGGGGTCCAACAGTATTCATGTACTATCTAATTTAACTCTCTCTCTCTCTCTCGCAATCTCTTTCTTTCTATTTATTACTGCCTGATCATATCTATCTATCTATCTATCTATCTATCTATCTATCTATCTATCTATCTATCCACGCAATAGCTTTGGATACCCAGTGCTCAATAACAAAGATAAACAGACAAGAGTTGGAGGTGATGAAAAGTTTTAGGCTCAGCCCACTTATAAATTTCAGATCAAATGACCAAACATCTGCAATAGTTTTAGTATCTCTGTTTTGTCATGTCGAGAAATTTGAGCACCTAATCACACACACACACACACACACACACACACACACACACACACACACACACACACACACACACACACACACACACACACAGAGTTATCAATCTGTTTGACAAAAAAGAGAAAGGAAAAAACGTGATCCTACTAAAACTATTTTTATAGTAAAATGAAGTAACGTCAGATTACAAAATAAATCTATTAATTGCTTAAAATTACTTTGTTTCAATTTCGGGTACGACAAAAACAATGCTGACAGATTTAAAGTTCAAATGGTCCCAATGATAGATGTACATTTATTTTAAACAAGATTATTTGTGTGTAATTGAGCTTTACTCTAGGTGCCTAAGAAACGGAAATGGTAAAAACACACCTGCCTAAAAGGTGGTGTCCTCAGGTTAAAGAATGGAATGCAATTGCATTAACTACCGAGAGGTACATTTCTTTCACTTTCGATGCTTTTAAGTTGGTAGATATCGATTTCCCTTTTTGGAAAAAAAAAAGTTAGGGATATTTACTCCAACCTGTGTAATCACGACAAATGCTAAAAACACGTTTGTCGTAATAAGATTTCATGTTGGATTAAAAATGAAACCCATTAATTATTTTATACATATATGCATACATATTAAATATGAGTATATACAGAGAAAGACCGATAAATCAAACAATATTCATTATTTAAATAAATCAAAAACAAAAAAACAATCACTTCAAAGTCTTCACGCATGATATAGGTCTCTAAATTCACATAAATTATATTTAATATATATTTTGGCACCAATTTCTATTGTTTGTCTATTTTTTTAAGATCACGGTAATATTTCTTATAAGAAGCATTTTGATTCATTTTTGTTGACATTTTACAAGTATTTTGATTACTGGTTCAAGATTGTAATGTCAGTCAGTTAGTTATGATGTATGTGATACACGCTTAGGTGACCATATATATCTCGGTACATGACTGACGAGGCAGATTTTTTTTCTCGCAGTAGGTTGCCATATCTTTCTGCGGTAGACTAGTTGCCATCTAAGAACCGGTCTGTCCTGCTATTTACCCATAGCTGTGGGGAGGGAGAAGAAGAGGATTCAAACTTTTCCCAAGGGTATATTACGTAAGTGAATTTGACTGGAATTCAAACTCGGCTCTGCGATTCCTCACTTCGAGCCGCTATCCATTACTCCACCCTGTCTACTTCCCGATACTGTTTATCCAAGTATTTTCAGCCACTTGGGCCAACTTCCGGAAATATGGTTGTTTTCAGAGTAAGTCTGCATTTTCCAGCATCTTTGATAGTTTCAATCGTGTTATATATTTTAGCGTTATATTTGAAAGTAGTTGAATAAACAATAACTGGAAAAATATTCAGAAACTCGAATTACCAAAATAATTATAAAGGAAACAAGAATTGAAAAATATTTCTCTGGTTTAAAATAATAATAATGAAAATAATAATAGTATACATTATATATAAAATAATAATAATAATAATAATAATAATATATATATATATATATATATATATATATATATATATATATATATATATATATATATGGGGGGATGTGTTTTTTCCTGTGTGTTTCGGTAGGTAGCTTGATATGTGAGGAGAGAATGAAAAGATTGTCATAATAGAGATTTGTTATGATAATAGCAAGTGTCAACAATTTTGAGTCTATGAATTTGTACGCCGTTTTTATTGATGTTCAAATTATAAGCAATGTTTTTGTTTTGTTTGACTTGGACGTTTATTCCAACTTGCTGTTTGAAAACCACAAAAAACGATCTAGTGTTTGCTTAGCTTTGTCGAGCACTAGCGAAAACGGACGGGTCGGCCTCTCTCTGCCCCCCCCCCCCACTAAATGACCAAAAGTTTAAGCAATTCAGAGAAAATTGTTTGTTTATGAAATGGTTTTATGTATAAAGATATAGTCTACAATAAACTAAAGCTATATTATTGCGCGTGCGCACATGCGCACACACCCACTCCCATATCTATGTATGCGTGTATGAATCGCAGCATATTGAATATTGGACACCCTGGCTTAATCTCAGAATCCCATGGCTTTACACGTGGTCGTATATAGGCAAAGCACATAATCAAGTCAGATGATTTGTATATACGTATGATTATGTTGCTTTAACCATGAAAAGTTATAAAAAAAGAGATCAGCTAGGTACACATAGCAGCTGCAACTAGGGTCGGCTCAAGGTACTGGCAGAGGGTGCTATCTTGCTGCCATATCATGTGTTTTGGATCTTCCAAAACTAAAGTTTTTAAAAACATAAATGCGGTCGTCCATGATTCAAGACAGATTAAATTCTTTGGTCTATTTTATCAATAGAAAATGATATTGTAAAGAATATAGGTGTAGAAAGTGCCATGAAACTATTTGCAGATATAAAAACGAGAAGTTTTAGGTAGGATAATGAATGTTTTTTTTTTAGCTTGCATTGTGTTGTATATTGTAGTAAATTCGTTATTCTGCAGTTTCAGTTTTTCTTCTTGTGAAACTTTAAAAAAATGTACTTGTAAGAATACCGAAATTCACCTTGCAAGGGGTGCCAGCAAATATAGTACCGTCACTGGGTGTAGTTAAAGTAGTTGCAGGATTAAAGATGAGAAGGAGTGTTAAAAAACATTCCTGCCTTTCGATCACATTTCAAGTTCAACAAAAGAAAGTTTCTAATTCAGTCAAACAGAGAATGCGTTCCCTGTTTGACAGAAGTAGACTATTTTTATTACTTATTCGTCTTCCATATCTCTATCTTGCCAACAATTCGAATAAAGCAAGGAGTCTTTATCAAAATGCGTGTTCTATTTTAATTGCACGCTTAATAAGATCCTGGTGCATGAAGATGAATTGATTTGTTCTTTGAGCTTTATCAACTCCTTGCAGAAAACATTTTTGGTTGAAAGAATTATGGGGGCAGATAATAATGATTTACTGATAAAAGTCCTACTAATTAATTCATATCTGCGAGAGAAGAGGTGGATACATACCTTTTCTATTTGTGCCTAAATGAATATAACGAACTTGATGGAATTGGATCTCAGCTCTCCGATTTCAAATTCCGACATGCACATCCCAGTCTACAGCAACTGGTATTCCGAAACAATCATCCATCTATCACCAGGCTCAATGATGCATAACTTCAGTGATCGTACGAGAATCGGTCCTTCAACATGATATGGCTGTAAGTCGTATAAAGATGAAATATTGCATTACAGTGAAATCATGGCAAACATAGAATGTTACAATTGTTAACATAACAGACCATTACTTAAATTTGATTTTAGTTCAATATGCTAATATATATATATATATATATATATATACCTGTAACGATTTTTAAGCATAGCTTCGATGTGGCACAAGGCCGAAAATTAGGAGCACCTAGTGAGGATCGAACTCACTACTCAGTCATAATTATTCTAGCGAGACAATCTTGCTAACCATTACGCCCTCTCTCTCTCTCTCTCTCTCTCTCTCTCTCTCTCTCTATATATATATATATATATATATATATATATATATATATATATATATATATATATATATATATATATTTCATATGCCAATCTATTCATATCTATCTCTGCTGTGATGGAATATGTAAAAACCAGTTGGAGGTTTTAATTTTACTCTGTTGTTAATATTTCGTTCAAAATGAACAATATCAGAACAACTGAAAAATTCATAGTAACCTCGCTACATTGGAACGCTATGGTTAATTTCTATCTATCTATCTATCTATCTATCTATCTATCTATCTATCTATCTATCTCGGTCTGTCCATATCTACCTGTCTCAGTCTGTTCATATCTATCTATTCGCGTCAATAGTTCTATTTAGCAATTGCGCAAATAGGTCGTTTGCAAATCTGCTTCATATACCAACACTTCCAAATAAGGATCTGAATGGTAATTTTAAACATAGATTACTTCCTATAGAATAGTTCAATACATGATTGATTTTACTTTTGCAATACGGTTGTGGAAAAGTCTTATAAAGTTCTTATTAACTATGCAAAACTCTCTTTATTTTCCCATCCATCTATCTCCGACAAAACGAATTTTTATTGCTATTAAATACCTAGAAAATATTAAATGCCATATTTTTATTTAATTTCAGAATCAAAAGATGAATCGATATTTGAAGATGCTTGCGACAAGGATGACGCCAGTGGCATCCTGGAACCGGACGATAAAGACGGTGATGAGTCAGGCAAACAGAAGATAAAATCCTTTTCTTCATCTGGTTCCGATTCCGGCAAAGCTGGCAAACCGAGACGCGCTCGGACGGCTTTCACTTACGAACAGCTGGTCGCCTTAGAAAACAAGTTCAAAACCACGCGTTACTTATCTGTTTGCGAACGGCTCAACCTCGCTCTTTCACTGAATCTCACAGAAACTCAAGTGAAAATCTGGTTCCAGAACCGTCGAACAAAATGGAAAAAACAAAACCCCGGCATGGATGTTAATAGTCCCACAATTCCACCCAGCAGCGGGGCCCTGTCGGGATTCTCATCTCCCTACTCGAGTACCACCCCTCTGTACGCTCAGGGTCTCCATCCGTACCTACAGAACCACAATTTGTACGGAGCTTTGGGTTTGTTCCGTACACACGCCGCCAGTTACGGTGCACAGAACCATCACATATATTATCCTTATTTTAGTCAAACGACTTGAAAAATAATTGAAAAACAATTTTAAAAAGATTGTCGGATTTTCTTGTTGATCATTGTTTTATTAATCTTCGAGCAATGAAAATAATTATATTCCATATGATCAAAGCAAAGCCAAAAATGAAACACACTGGATATTATTTAAAACGATGATAAAAATGGAGGAAAAAATCAAAGTCTTCAATTCTGCAAATTTGTCATAAGCGTTTGCATATATATATATATATATATATATATATATATATATATATATATATATATATATATATATTACGCTTAAAATGATAGAATTTAACTTGTCAAACAACCCCGTTTTAGGGGTTGATCAAATTTAAAACGATAACCTCGACAGAAACAAATTTCAATAAAAGTATAAGAAAAGAGCTGAAATACTGAAAATTATTTCAGGTACCAAGGAAATACAAAAAAAAAGGACAAAAAATCCCCATAATAATCCATATTTGTATCTATCATTGTACATATAGATATTTATGGTTGAATTATTTATATTCTCACAACGGATGCGTACTTCCATGTGTATATATAACTGTACGGACAGCCTAAAAATCATCAGCATTTATTACGCAGTCGAATGTACATTCGGACGAAACCTGCTTATACATACGTGTATATACATATATATATATATTTGTATATAGACACTAAGAGAAAAGAACATAATTGCACTATAGACATGATAAGTGCCGATAAGTCAAAGATGAACAGTCATTATTATTAAAACAAGAAATAATAAGGATTCCTATCCACCCAGAATACAAATTTGTCCCATCCTTTTATTAGTCTGTGAAAATGATATTTAATGTGTTTTAATGTTATTTCTTTCACAACTGTCCTCTTACTAATGACATTACAAATCCATGTACACACACAAGTAAAAAATAGTGTATATAAAACACACACGCATATACACACACACACACACGCACACACACACATATATATATATAAATGAAAATTGTGAGGAAAAATATTATAGCATAATGAAAAGATATCTGCTTTGGTAATGAATGCAGGGCAGAGAAAGCTTAAGAAGACAGAACGAGAAGACGCGTATAACAATTGGTATACGAACCAGTGAGTACACGACTATGTGTATTCGCGCATGAACATGCACTTACTTTTTACACGTATAAACATATATGCACACAGATGTATGTGTGGGTATATAAGTCTATCTATGTGCAGTCGCGTGTGTGTATCTGCGTGCAGGAGATGTATTCAGTTTGATTCACAACTATCCGACCATCAGACTGTAAATTTAAAAAAGAAACAATCATTTATAAAATGAATATTGTTTAAATAAAATGTATTGACCAAAAGGTTTAATTTTAAAAACAAAAAAAAATAATTCTCAAAAATGAAACCAAAACCGGTTCATGCCAAGAAAATATTACAAAGATCAGAAAGAAGTAAAAAAAAAAAAAAATTAAAAAGCTGAAAAAATGTAAGCGAACAATATTTGACCAGAAGTGAGTTTTGAATTAATTACAAGTTGCTTCTATTTACAACTCACTGAAAATTTTAGGCAAGTCGTTGTTTCTCCTTGCCTTCTGCGGTCTGTCTTGTAAACAAATGATTCAACTGGTTTGAAAATTAAGAAAAAAGTTAGTCAGCAGGCAATCTCCACCTTGCTATATATTTTTCTCTTTCAATTCCCAAGCAAAAAGTGTAAACATAAACTTTGTTAGAAATACAAACAGATTTATATTACGTAAAATATTTACTGAAGTGGACAACAAAAATGCTTTCCCGGAAATTGTTTAAACATATAAAAATAAAAATCCTAAATATATATAAAAAAGAATCATTGGAATTTTCTTCTTTTATTCCCTCTTTATATGTTCATTTATTTCAGGAATCTGTTGCAGATAAAGCCCATCCGGATAATACCATTTCAAGATGGCCACCGAGAGAGAAATACATAAATGCGTATGGATATTCACATAAGTGTGTGTGTGTGTGTATGTGTGTGTATTTACATAGATAAATAATCATATTTATACAAAGTGTCAGATTTAATTTTTCCGGTTAATGTTTTCACAATAAAATCAACATTAAGCACCTGATGTTGGTCACATTTTCAAGGGGTATTTACATGATCAGTATAACACGTGAATATAATGTCTGAAATAATGTAAAATATTGGCAATTATTTATTTGGTAGTCTGAAATGTTATTATGCAACATGAGTGTTCAACAATATAAAAGAATATATATATATATATATATATATATATATATATATATATATATATTATAATGCATGCTGTATTTATAGGGTAAGAGTGCTCATTGTCAGAGAGAGAGAGAGAGGGAGAGAGAGAGAGCTTATGTAGATATAAAGTGGACACGGGTCAAGATGGTTTGAAGATTATGCTCAGTCCTGAACAGACTATCGCCATTCGGTGTTGACCTCGGTGATCACTTTTTCTCAGTCTCTCTCTCTCTCTCTCTCTCTCTCTCTATATATATATATATATATATATATATATATATATATATATATGTGTATGTATGTAGTTATTGATATTTATTTTTTAGTTAAACATATAAAAATTGTTGTGGGTCAGGAGAAAGATATTTTAGAGTTATTGAATGGTGTGATTGCGACTTTGGAAATTGTGTAAAAACTGACTAGTTGTCACAGAACATAAAATAAAAAGAAAGAAATGGAAAACGTTGGCAAGGCGAGAACAAAAAAAACATGGGTTTAAAAATGTCTCAAAAAGAGATTGACAAAAATTAAAAGTAAAAATAGACCATGCGATATATTGTTTAAACAAGTATATCATGAAAAATATGTCAATATGAGTCGGCTAACCCCATTTCTGCTATAAACATCGATTAATATCATAAAATGGACAAGCATTTATTTTGTGTATTTTTGGGCTGGGTACATGAGAATATGTAAGTACTGGCAAATTGTATGGCTTCTGCGGTTTGGGCTTTTTTCTGGTCCATTTGCTGAAAGCAATATATATAAAAAGAATTGGACGATATCTACACAAATAAACATTTTCTTGTATGTAAAAAAAGGTTCATTAAAATATTTCAAAATAATCATTAAGAAAATAAATAACAAAACTTTATTATTTTTACATACACGCAATGCATACATACATATACATTTTTTATTATTCTTTTAGATTTGGCGGACATTTCGTCAATATTATTTTTCACACGTAATTGCCATGACTGACATAACATGATCCTATAGAGAAATAAATAAATTTTCACCAATAACACTGATTTATTTACTGCTGACTTTGACCCGTCTTAATGAAATACCCTTTACAGACAGACAGACACACACACACATATATATATATATGATTGCCACAACTTACCCAAATGAGAGATGCCTCTTCACCCTTTGTATCATTTGTGATGGCTACCGTCTTGGCGTCCAAGGACCCTAAGTAAACACTTGAGGTCAACATTTGATTTCATAAATATCATGTATGTGACAGATAAACTCTGTATCCTTGACTGGTTCTGCATGCCCTACGAATCTCCTGGGTACCTCAGTCCAGATGATGATCTGCAAACCTTGTAAAAAGACAGGTACTCTTGGCAGGACAATGAAGCAGGTTGGCGTAGGTGGCTTGCTTCTCGTTGTTATGATGACTTTTCAGATGCTTTACCTAAACCTGCCTTCGAAAACAGCATGCGCTCATACACACTACATTTCCAAGACTGCATATTAGTTGGCAAATCATAGTGAGTGCATGTATGTATGTACGTATGTAAATATGTGTGTGTGTGTGTGTGTGTGTGTGTGTGTGCTGTGTGTGTGTGTGTGTGTGTGAAACTAAATGAATAATAGCCCAATGGTCCCACCACACCTATGATAATAAATTTGTTCTATGGATTTCAGCTTTTGGGGTCGTTTGAGGAGATTTAATTTTGCATTGAACATTGTCGTGTGTAACCCATTTTTCATTAGATGTTATGATATATTTAAGGAATGGGTTATTCCTTTGTTGTGAAAGGAAACTTGTCGCTATAGATAAACTATCCACTTTGGCATGTTTTTGCTAAGATCCTGCGGAACACACAACTTTCTGCACTACACGCAAGCCACCAATTTGCCACTGAATGACATGCCACTAGCGTTTACCGTTGGTGTCCCGTTGTCGGACCGCTTTTGTGTTCCTCTCGGCAATGTTACCACTGCTGGACTGCTAGTGGCACAATGGTGGCCCTCCGTTGGCTGTCAACAGAGGACCACTGGCGTTGCCATTGGTGGCCTGCCAGCGCGTCACTAGCGGCTTGTCCTATCTTTTGTGGCTTGTCCTATCTTTTGTGGCTTGTCCTGTTTTCAGTTTGTCGGTATCTGGTAGATCGTGTTGTGTTTAACATCTTTGCTAATTCCTGATTACTTTTCTGTGGATTGCTTTTCCACTAATGAATATAGAGTTTTATCATCAAACTCAGTCTGAGTTCTTTTTACAACGACGTTTCTCCAGAAGGAAACTTTGCAAAGTAATCTTGATCTGGTCAATTTTTAATGGCTCCTTGATTACAAACACAACAGTTTTTCTAGATGTCTCCATAGCATTATTAACTTTGCTCGAACTACCATAGAATTATATGACATAAATGCACTTTCAATTAATGGGTTTTAAGAAAGCCACTCTGTACGGTGCCATTGCTATGTAAAAAATCAAGTTTGATTGTGTACTCCAAATTTATACATAAATACCACTCATAATTACTAGACAGCAAGGTAGGTTCGTTTGTTGGTTCCATAAGCGGAAATGACTCAACCTCACAGTTATTTTTTCAGCGTAACTTAGTTTGAGCACACGGCCACAAGTATAAGGCACACCCAGTGGGGATCAAAATCAGTTCTTAGAAAGTTGTTGACCATTACGTCACGATTATGTACTTCTTCGATTGACCGTAGTTATTTTTGTTTAGTCTGATACAAAGACCGTAAGTCGTTAACACTTTTTCCTGCTTCAAATTGGTTACCCGTCCAAGTATTGAATGAGCCTCTCACTAATTAAATTCGATTATATAATTGTAACCGGTGCGTTCAGCATGACTTGAATGTAAGCCATATATCTTGGTTGTTTAAGAATTGTGATATGGTTGAAAACTTACAAAAGTAAATGTATTCAACGTTTTCAAAATAAATGACTTGGACATGTGCAGGATGATCATATACATTTATATAAAGGACAACAAAGCTGACGAAAGAGAAAGAAAACATTATATTTAATAAAAGGAAAGAAAGCTGTAGTGTGTGTGTGTGTGTGTGTGTTATGTACCACGTGGTTGTGCGAAATCAAGAAGTCAACTTGCTCAGGAACTGTCTACTCGGAGAGGAAGAGTCTCGTGTTATCGCTACTACATCTCGGTGGAAAGGGGGGTGAGAATGGGACAGACAATGAGAGAGAGAGAAGAGGGGGCTGTCCATTCTATTTATATTCCTAAATAGAACGCAACCTAGCAGACGTCCTGGCAGACATTGCCAACCACGGAAATTCCTTGTTCATTCACTTTCATTTTTTTTTCGCCTTTTCATTATATTATTTTCACGGTATGAAAATCTTTTCATGATGAAACAACAAAAATAGTATTTGTGTTTGAAAGATAACCTGGTTTGCCAAAATTGTCCTTCCGTTGTTTGAAATTAAAATTCCAATCTTTTAGCTTTAATTATATTCGAAAGACCACTTTTCATTGTATTTTGAGGGTGGTAATATCCACATGCATTTTTAAATTTCGAAATTGGTGCATTTTTTGCTTATTAATTTTAACATTGAAAACAGAAAGTAAATAAGTGATATTTTCAGCAGATTATGATTTTTGACGTAAACGAATGCAAATCAGATGAAATTCTTTTTTGTGTAGATGAGGTGCTGTGAATGTTCGAACATGTCAAAAGTGATTAGGGATATTTTGTACTAGAGATTTCTTGCTCAGTGGTGATTCATGGTTGAATAAACCAATTCAGGCTGAATGGAAACATTACATGAGAATAATCAATCATATACGACGTAGAGGATGACCAAACCAAGGACTGAACATAGTTTACATCAGTTTGGTTTTGTTAGTCACTTCCCAGTAGTTAAAAATACTGGATTCATAGCCGCTCGTAATTTGTTACTTGAAGTAAATTGTGTGAAAATGGATAATTTACAAGACGGAAATCTTTCAATAAACAAAATAAATCATCATTAAACATAATCCACTTTTTCCCAAAAGATGGGGACAGCGTGTGTAAGGTTGGATGGGAAGAGAGTCCTTTATTAAAAGAACCTTTGGAGAAAGAAACGATTGATTCGAACAAATAACAATTAGATTAATTGAAGGCAGCCGTTGACAACTAAACGCATGTAAATTGTTAACATAACCGGCATAATAATCAATTGGAATAACATCAGAACAATTGTTATTTGTTCTTTATGTAACGAAACAAAAATTCTTAAGCCTTCGGAAATATTCAGTCATTCATCGTATTCATTAGAAGCTACATATTCTTCGGATTATCATTTATTCCAGATTTATAACATGGTGTCAATTGCAAAAAGCCTTGATTACTGCAATAACCATCGGAAATATTTTCTGTCGAGAAAGAAAAATGTCTTGGAGCAATGGAATAATGGACTTGCCTGAAAGATGGCAAAAGATAGCAAAAGAAAATGGTACAATAAAATTAACGTCGAAATTGAAAAGAAAACGAGGAAAAAAGCTTTATTATTTGCCACCATTTAAAAAATACTTAAAAAATTTACCTTACTTGGAAAAAAAAATAAAAAAAATACGGTGTTTGTGAAATCTCTTAGATTTGCCTGTTAGGCCTTGTATCAGAAAAAATTAGTATAATTTTGTTTTTCATTAATTGCATAAAGTGCATTTTATATGAATTTTATACTTTATCAAAAATTTTCAACTATTTTCTTGTAATTATTTACTCAGGGAGGTTTTATTGGAAACAAAGAAAATAGTCATGAATTGATATGTCACATCAATCCTTTTATGTGGCAGTGAATGCTGGATATTTTCTTCACACATGAAGAGAAAACTTAAGGCAACAAAAATGTGGTTTGGAAGAAGGATGATGACAATATTATGAACGGGGAATGTGAATAACGGAGAAGATTTCTTGAGAATAGAATCAAAAAGGACGTTTAGAATAAAAAAAAGAGACATTTGAAATTCATAGGACACATAATGAGGAAGGAAGGCTTGGGAAATTTGACACTCACAGGAAATTAGGGGCAAGAAAAACAGATGGAAACTTAAAGCTACAAAAGGATGGGAAGTTGTAGAGCGCCATGATTGCCCACGACCTGAAGGGACACGGCACAGAGAAGGAGAATTTATTTTTTTACATATCATAAGACCATAAATGCGGAAAAATCAATAGTGACAGTCTCTATTAGACAATGGAGGTATTCTGACATTTATGTCTGATATATACGAACTTTAAGAATTAACAAATCTTTAAAAAATGTATAGCAACTTTACCGGTAATTGTTTTATGTTGCAGAAAATAATGTGTGTTGACAAAGAGGATTATTAGAAATATGACATCCATAAATATTTCAGCCACTGATGTTGATCATAGTAAGACTAAAATATCTGAATCCTGTCTATATCGCATTTTAATTTACGGCTTTGAAGTCAAAACAATTAAAATAACAAAGATGATTACGGATGCAATACTAGACGACGTCAACGACAATAGTTTAGTTGATTAATATTGATTACAACCAAAATTCTAACTTAATAATTTATTGTTTATAATTTACCAAAGTTTCATCTGAAATTTCTTTTTATAAGCATAAACGATTAGAAGTTGAAGCCTTTGTTGAAACAAAAATAGAAATCCTGTTTTGATGGAGAAATTCATCTGAATTGTACAAGAAAGACTATTTGAAAACCGGTGTTTCTAAATAATACTTCCTGTACGATAACAGCAATGTGAAACGGAAAAAAACTCCAGCAATAAATAAATGCTTTTTTAAGAGAGAGAAAAGGAATGGAGAGAAATTTGACGAAAACAAAATGTTATCGTCTAAATGTTCATATTATTATTAAGAGGAAAGATTAAAGTTTATTTTAATTAAGTATTATTGAATTATATTTTTAAAAAAATTAAAATTTTTTTCCTTCTTTTTAGAACATTCTAAATTTTGATTAAGAAAAACCTTGTTTCACTTATCTCTGTAACTAGTAAAATAACATATAGAATTTTTAGCACTTTTTTTGTGTGACACACATTAATTTGGAAAATCTTGCAAAAATAAAAATAATGGTCGGATGTTAATGAAACTTTCAGAAACTATTCACAGACGATCGAAATTATTATAAATATGTTTTTTTTTATTAAAGTCATGGCAGAAATATTTTTTTATATTTATTACCCACCATAACTAATTTCATGAAAACGCTAGAAATTCAATTGCGTCAGGAGGAATGTAAATCATGTTTTTTTTTTTTTGTTTTTAACTACCTGAAAATCAGCTCTGAATTGTAAAATACAAAACTCAGCTCTGAATTGTAACATACAAAACTCAATAAAACAAAGATATTATTTAATTTCAAATGCTTTTATTTGCTTTTAGTTGCTTTTATGAATATAGACAATATTTTCTGAAAGCAAAACATTTTTTCGATGAAAAATGAATTTTTAGTACAATTATTTGTTTTTTTTTTTAATTATAATAGATTTTTAGTTGTTAAAATATTATAAAATTAGTTAAAAGCCGCATCGGGTTTTTTTAAGTGTCCTTATGAGATAGAGCTTTTTTAGCGCGTTGTAAATTGTATCATTTTGATTAATCAGAAGATCCACAGTAATTAAGAAATGTAATTTTGTGTTTATAATCGGGCTGTAATTATAAAGTGCGGAAGACCAACCAGAATACAAATAAGTTGCGTTATTTGAGTTAAGCATTGTTCTCTGCTGTTAAGGCCTTTATTTTTGCGAAACATGTGTGGAGAAGTTAATTTGATTTTTCAATTTCAACTGAGAAGGGTTACTACAAATATCAGTATCATCTGATGAAATTTATATGATCTTATTTTGATTTTAATCTCAGTTATGACATTTTTTCATAAATGAAATATCAAAATTAATAATAAAATGAATGGAAATACAAATAACACAGTAAAATGTAATAAATGTACATAACATTATAGTATTTTGATAAAATTTCATAAGAAAGGTACCTATAAATTAATTAGATACCTTTCTTATGAAATATGAAATTTAATCTCACTCTTAACAGATTTATTTTAATTTCTTTATAATACATTTTCCATAAAGCATCGTAAACGTAAAGGTGAAATCTAAGTACAAAAAAAAAATAGATCGCTGAAAATTTTCCTTAAAAATAACGGGGTAAATAATTTGTTCACTTAAATGTAAATAATTTCACTTTTCTACTTCCGTAGAACAAATTATCCTCACGAAATCCATCAATATGTCATTCATCGCTTGTCAAGTAACGCGAAATTTTATGACCTGCTTTGTTTTATTTTCAAATTACATCTTTTCGGCACAGAAGCTAAGTTAAGCTTGGTTCAAAATATTTTAAATAAAGATAATAATTTCTGATTTTATTAAATATGTTTTTCTTCATGCTATGCTCTTTTTTTTAGCGGTCTCGTGGAGGTAACTATTTTAACGGCATCTGTAATCGACTTTTGAGGTTAAGTCAAGTACATTCTCTCAATGCTGCAAGAAAATACATGAAAAGTTGCTTCGACTAATCTTCTGACACCGCCATTTGGCCTTTTATCGATCTACACTAAGTAAATATTGCCGTGCTAAGCGCAGATTAGATGTGGCACGTTCCAAGTGTATGGAGCACCTAGGGAAGATCGAACTCACTGCTCAGTCATGATAGATCTAGCAAGACAAGCTTGCTAACCATTATACCACGTCAAAGTGCGCAGGCTTAATAAATGTTTGTAATTTCTGAAGATCTCTTAAAGAGTTATCTCTCTTTTGTATGTTTACTGACCACTTCCGGAATAAAATCTGGTTCTTTTTCCAAATAACTATAAAGATATTTATAATGTAAAGAGAGGTTAAAGAAGGAAGACTTGACAAATAATAAGTATGATAACGCCATTGTTCATGTCTTATTCTGTTTATTTTACCCAATTTTGTTTTGCACTTAAAGATCGTGAGTGAATGCTAATAACTTCGGGCAGAAGTTTATTAGTTTTGTTATCAAAAGATTCAGAAGGTTATTTGTTCAAGACTTCAGCTGTCCGGGTTGCTCTATGAAATCAGCAGACTACAGAAGACAAGAGGAAACTGGAAGATTTAAATGCGATGACTTATGTTGATTGGGAGACAATTTTTTTGTGGGGGAGGGGGTGCTCGTTTAACCTAACTGACCCGTTTAAGAAATATTTCATCGCAATTTTTTCCCTTAAAAGCGACATTTACTCTTTTTTGTTTCCTTTTACAAATGAAGTGGAAAATTGCTCTTGCCAAGAAGAAGCGGGCAAACTGACATGGAATGTGTATAGTCTTAAGAGCACGCACACATGCACTCACACACACACACACACACACACACACACACACACATATATATATATATATGAATTTGGTTAAAAAAACATCGAAAATTCTTCGTTAAGGATTATTTATTTTATTTTAAATATAAAAAATAAATAAAAAATCTTTAACGAGGAACTTTGTTGATTCGATACACCCAGCACTATATATATATATATATATATATATATATATATATATATATATATATATATATATAAGAGGTGCGTGTATGTGTGTGATCTAAAGAAAAAGATTTCGTGTCAGCTTTCTTATCGGACATGCTTCAATCGGAAAAGAAAAAAATTATGTATGTTAAATGATTCATTGTCACTAAGATAAATACATGTGCAACAAGTTTTAAATACGCAATGACGATTGCAGCATCCACAAAATCAGCGGACGACTTACAATATCTATAATATGATGTCTGTTTCGAGCATGACCAATGACTTACATCTATGGAAGTGCCTGTAATTCAACGAGATTACAGTGATTGACACTTGTACAGCATGAATATCAACCTCTAAATATCAACAACCATAATCCAATGACAAAAAATGCCTAAGGTTTCTAGTGGTAGTTGCAGTAGCAGCTTTTAATTCAAGGTTGTTGTTCGCTTAGATTATTTGCCACCTCAGGATCAGGAGCCTAGTCTGTTCCGCAATTTCCCACAGCATATTTGCACGAAAGTGGATGCAACGAGTGGAAATTCAAACTTGTCTCGTCGATTCCTCATTTCTAGCCACTATCTATCATGCCACCTGCACATCCACACACACACACACATGCATATATATATATATATATATATATATATATATATATATATATATATATATATATACACTGGAAAGTGTCAAGCGTATGACCGGTTTTCAAGAACGCGGGTGTGCGATTTTACCCCCTCTGTTACAGACCCATCAATCTCCTCATTATCATTAGCAAGCTTTCTGAGGCTGTCGAGTACCTATAAAATAACAATTTCTTTAACGACGAGCAGTTTGGTTTTATGTTGGCCCGACACACTGCCGATGTCCTAACTAACATCGCTCACAGAATCAACGAGACTCTTGACGACAAACACACCTCGGGGACCATAGCCCTAGATATTTCAAAATCCTTTGCTAAAGTGTGGCACAAAGGCTTACTACACAAACTCTCCATTTATGGAATCTTCTCGAGCATAACATCCTTTCTAATAGGTAGGTGCCCACAGGCGAATTCCAGGGGTCACTCCGCGAACCTACCCTTTTTTGATATACATAAATAATCTGCCTGAGAATATACTCAGATCATTTGTAAACATCTATGCTAATGATACGACCACACATGGGCGCACCTCTCACACTCTCGATAGTCAGAGGTTCGCAAATGATCTTTCTTCTGATCTTGTACAAACTACCCAATGGAGTAAAAACTGACTGGTTACATTCAATGCCTCGAATCCCAAGCTAGATACATTCCATCATCTGATGCGGAACTACCACCAATCAGGATGAACGGAGATCCTCTTGTGGAAGCACTGTGCCTTGAAAGACTGTTGGACTTCTACCTCACACCCGACCTGAAGTGGAACTCGTACATAGGATCTATTGCTAAGGATGCAGGTAAAATAGTCGGCTCACTGTACCGCTCCATTGACTTCTCCTGCTATCCTCTACCTTTACAAGAGCCAGATCAGGCCAGAAATGGAGTACTGTTGTCATATTTGAGCGGGAGCTACTCTGACCCCACTCTCCAGTCTTGATACAGTTCAAAAGCGTCTCTGAGCTTTTGTTAGTGACGAATTATGTTCCAGCCTTCAACCTCTCTCCCACGGGTGGGATGTGGCAAGCCTCTCTGTACCCTACCACTACTTTCACGGAATGTGCACGGACTAACTACATTCCCTGATCCCTCCGACGAAAACCTTTTCATCAAGAACACACCATGCCACTTACATAGTAGCAAATCCCCTACATTCATTCTGTATTCCATCGGTGAGAGAAGTAATTTCCATTCGAACTGCTTCTGTCCGCGATCCGTGAAACCAACTCCTACACATGATGTTTCTCCGATCACTACAATCTTAACCTGTTCACGGTTAGGGTTAATCATTATCTTCCACTCTTATACACGCAAATGGCCTCCAGAGGTAAACTTCTACCAACCACGAGTGGCCTCTGTCTTGTAAATGGTGAAACTCGCTGTAAAAAAAAATGTGACGTCATGTGTAACATTTATTGGAAGCTAGGCCTCACCAAGAAGGATGCATTTACACACATACATATAGAAATTATTAGGGGAATTTGATAATTATATTTTAATTAATCGAGTCTGACAGAAACCTCAACAGAATGCAGAAAGCACTGGACGGCTGTTCCGTCCTGTATTTGGGACTCATCAGTAGTGTGCATCCAATACCGAGAATTGAAACCCGAGCAGTTAGGTTATCAAGCAAACGTCATACCAACTGTGCCAACGGGCCTCGGTGACAAAGGGGTTGCAAATCAGACTCAATATAGCGCCACTCGCTCACATATTCCGTGGTGGAACTCAACTGAGATTCTCTCTAACCATAGAACTGTGTCCCCAGGAGCCATGATTACTATCACGAAGCCGGTCATATTTGAGCATTAGAAGCCGGTTCAAGCAATGGTATACAAATGATAGAAATTATTAGGAGGATTTGATAATTATATTTTAATTAATCGAGTCTGATAGAAACCTCAACAGAATGCAGAAAGCACTGGACGGCTGTTCCGTCCTATATTTGGGACTCATCAGCAGTGCGTATCCACTACCGAGAATTGAAACACTGACAGTTATGTTGTCAAGCAAACATCATACCAACTGTTCCAATGGGCCTCGGTGACGAAGAGATTACAAATCAGACTCAATGTTCGTTTGAACCGGCTTCTAATGCTCTAGAGTGAGCGGCTTGGTGAGAGTAGTCGTGGCTCCTGGGGGCACAGTCCTATGGTTACAGAGAACTCAGTAAGAGTTTCAAATATAAGACGAAACGGCCGTCCAGTGCTTTCTGCATTCTGTTGAGGTTTCTATCAGACTCGATGAATTAATATATATATATATATATATATATATATATATATATATATATATATATATATCACAGTTATCGACGGCCCCCAAGGGTTCCGTTTACCCAATTTCACTCACAAGTCTTGGGTCAACTCGTAGTATGGTTTTCAGGCACTTTCCAAAGGTTCCGCAGGCTGGGGTGGAACCCACCCAGTCCTATAACATCAGGAAATCTCCTTCCTGAAAAATCGACATACTCGAGTTTCCTGATTAGAATGCGAACGTTCTGACCACTCGGCATGAAGTTTTAAGTCATCGTGGCCGAGGGCTCAACATGCTGGCCTTGTTCAAATTTTAACTAAGGTTTGCTCAGCATGGTTGCAGTATAAACCACAGGTGGGCTCTGTGGGTGTTGAATAAACACAAATGCGCCTGAGCAATCGTCTGCAATAGGGATTGGCTAGACATCCTACTAGACCGGTATCCTCGAATACGAGCGGCCAGCTATACTATATATATATATATATACATATATATATACATGAATTATTCATACAAAACTAATGCAAAGGTTAATGATTTAAATGGCAAGACATCCATCTTGCAAACGATTCAAATAGTACACAAAAACCTCTAAATCCGTTATGCATGAGTTGATCCTTGTTTATATAAATTTCTGCCGTATTAGTTGTTATTTTTACTACAAGCTTTCGTCTGTTCCTACAGACATCGTCAGGTATATAATAGATGTTGTTCTTGGTTTTTTCTCTTAGTAATATATATATATATATATACGCACAAATATTTCATATATCCTTTCAAAATATCAGCTCTTGTGGTGAATAATATTTTATTTAATGTGGGTTGTTTATTTTGCATAACAATAGCTTATCGAGTTTTGATTATTCCTTTTATTGGGTGCTGTAGATTATTTTGGTATTATCCATTAATATTAGTCTTACGTTGATGTATTTACATTTACACACAAATTGACGGCAGAGGGAAGGGTTCGACTCTCTGACGTACTCTATTTAATTACTATGACACATATAGAAAACGATGTCTTCAATAATTGCACCAAACCTCTTATATAATTCCGCTATATCGACGGTATATTTCTATTTGTAAAAAAAAAAGCCTAAATAAAACAGAAGACATTAAAGAAATCTCCTGGAATAACTTCGTCCTACATTTTCTTCAACATAGTCAACGCTAATAGGCATAACTTTATATCACTTCTATTTGTAAAAACACCCACTATCAAAAACTCGTGACTACTCAACTACAAAAGTAAATATCCACAAAGATACAAAATATTTTTTATAAAAATAATCTCTTCTTCAGGCACATTATTCTATAAGGAACTAAGCATCATTAAACAAACTCTAATCAATAATTACTTTCCTAACACGTCGTCGACGAACAAAAAAATATTAGCCTTAAAGACATTTAGAAAAAACACAAAACATGAAAACAAAAATAAACACGCCATTTATTTATTCTAACGTAACCAGATGCCCCCTAATTATAAAGAGGATGAAAAGACAATTAATTAATAAATATCACTCAACGATCCTAACACCATAGATTCATCATCTACTATAAAAATTTTAAATCATTTAATATAATCATTACCAACAACACAGGATTTCACCCCTACCCCATATATATAAATAATGTTGTTTATGCATTCTCATCCCTCCTGGGAGATGGCATCTCTATTATTAATAATAAAAAAGTAACGTTACATTCTTAAATCGAGCATTCATGCACTGCACTCTCTCGTAAGTTGACCTGTCATCTGTCAAAACACAGTGCAATTTGTGCACATAACAGCACAAGAAAAATACAACTACGAATGTAAGACACATATTAGTGGATTATACCAAAACAATGCACGGAACTGGAATGCACGGAACACCGAATGCAAGGAAAGACTCAAAATCCTAGAAGCTATTATTATATAAAATAAGCAGCACCGGTTAAATATAATATTAGATAACATTGGAGGGAGTAACTTTAATGAGCATGCATTTCGAGCTTGTAAAAATTTTCCTCCGCAAAGAAGACCCACACTTCTGCATATATCACTGTCACCACTGCAGAAATACTTTACAGACAACTGTGCTCACGCCAAATGTTTGCTTTCGGCAGACGTTCATCTATCATCAATGAATATCAATAGATTCAACTTTTTCCCAATGAGAGCAGTGTCAACGTATGTTTGGTGTGCACTTGCATGACTGGCGCCATTTTGCCAGTCTGCGACTCATGACCCCATCCATTCCAGGCCAAAAAATAATTATGTTATTTTTTGCGGTAAGGATTACGCTCTATTGCGACAATACCAACATCCTTTCTGACGTGGACCAACCTCATAAAATAAGCAGAATTACTTTCAAAACGTCACTCGTTTGCTTGTGGGTGTGTGAATGTGTGTGTGGTTGTGGTGAAAAATAGATAGATAAAATAATAATTTTGAGAAAAAGAATAAAATAGCCCACATTCAACTGTCGCCTCTTGCCAATATTGGCCATCGTCAGTGGCAGACATAGTTCTACGTGTTATAGTGTAATTAATACCGCGCACGTCCTTCACAAAGACAAAATCGATGTCCAAGTGAAAAAGAAACGAATTCAGATTTTGTCATTGAGTGTGCTAGTCTTCTATTCACAGCGTCGATCAAAATGTTCATTGGATGAAAAGAAAGAAAATCACCAAGTAGAAGAAAAAAAAGGTAAAATATAAAAAGAAGAGAAGAGGGGAAAAAAAAGACTGTCTATTTTTGTCAGTACCACCCAAAAGATAGAAGAAAAAGTTGGTGAATGAATGAAAAACACAACTGCTAATTGTGAGAAAATAAATCAGCTTTTTTGGAAGGGAAAATATTTTACAAAGTAGGAGAAAAGAAAGCGACAGAAATATGCAAACGAAAGAAAATGAGGACGTCCATAACAAATGATAACGGAAGAAGGAATAAAATGAAAGAAAAGACGATAATTAGAAAAAAAAAGAAACGAATAAATGGCTAATTGCATGAAGGATGCATGAATATATTTTGGTACATCGATACTTACAAGGGATAAATTATTACAAAGAAGTTGTTTTAGTTACTATCACAAATGTATTTAATCTAAAATCGTAGCGTGCAAATATGCCTAATAGCACATGCACACACACGTACACACACATCAACCACATTTCCTCTGTATTACAGTTGCAAAGAGGAATTTACACGCAGACAGCAATATTCTTGAAACTAATTGTTTGTGCAACAAACTCCTACGTGGATGCTTCCCAAGACACCGGTTCACTTAACATCTTCAAGTCAAAGGTCAATCGTTATCTATCCTCCTTATTCTAATTAGCTTCACTTCATTCTCCCTCTTCTTACATTCATATCCCACATCTTATTCAGTAACCCTCTGTCATGAATGGAACTTAAGCGTTATATTATGTGAGCTTAATAAATACACGCACACACACACGCACACACGCACACAGACATATATATCAAGTGGACATTGAAGCAACAGTCTATTTCATGCTTAAACGCAATCGTCTTGTGCGTTGTGCTTTGGTTCGACTATTTATATATGCTGCCTAGTGATGCATTATGGGTAGGTCTATTGTATTATTCTAATGGTTATTGGATGGGCGGTAGCGGTTATGTTTCAAAGTATTCTAGACGCTATGGAGTGGAAATAACTGTAGATATGAATGAATATTTTTAGCTATTATATAGTTTTGTTTTTAACTTTATTATTTATTGCTTTATTATTTATTGTTGATTCCTATTAATTCCTTACTTATATGTATATATAAAAATATATATATATATATATATATATATATATATATATATATATATATATATGCGTATGTGTATATGTGTAACCGAGGAATTGATCATGCTAGGCTTCTTCAAATAAAAAGGTCACACCAGATTATGCGGCTTCTCTCAGAAACTGTAAGCAAGCTTCGCTCTCCATAGTTGCAGTATAAACCACAGGTGGACTCTGTGGGATTTTATTGTTAAACACACACACACACACACACACACACACACACACACACACACACACACACACACACACACACACACATCTATCTATCTATCTGTGTGTGTGTCTGTGCAGAGAGGGAGAAAAAGAGAAAGAGCGTAAGAGAAAGAATGAGCCAAGGAAACATTAATCATTGATTTTTTTAAAAATATTATGTCGCTTGACAACGTAGGCGATCCTGATTCACTACAGATTCTGTTTCTTTATTAATTGTGAATAGTTATGACTTATTACTAAGGATAGTGAACCGGTTGACCGTTAGCTTTTACACAGTTTTGAATTCTGTGTCTTTTAGAGTGACTGTCACACAAAGCTAAAGAGCCCAGTCTACGTTACTATTTAATCTATAGCTGGAGGAGAAAAGATGGAATTTACTAAGGAAATAACTGCCAAGGGAACGTAGGAATGAGGCCGGAACTTGAACTTTATTCACCGAATCCACATTTTCCTAGTATAACTTTTACGCACATTATATCCACTGATTGCTGGACAAAAAATAATTTCATTCATAGACGGAAAAGCACATAATAAAAAAAGTTGATAGAGAATGCCATGTGGAGGTGAAGAATATATAGAAAGCTGATAAAACATGACAGGCAATAAAAACGTTGACCTTGATCAATAAAAAGAAAAAGCAAGACAAAGATGGAACGATAGAAAAATCGGTCGAACTCAGCATTGCGAGTACACATTCATTGCGACTATGAGATTAGAACATCCGCCTTTTATTTCTACACGTGTCATTTACATTTGACACGTCACGATAAGATCTTGTTGTTGTCGTGTTCTTCTTCTTCTTCTTCTTCTCAAATTAAGAAAGAAATTATAATCCCTATAATTTAAAAGTAAGAAAAAAAAGTACTGAGTTAATTATTTTAGTTGATTTGGATTTTAGCAAGGGTCGATGCGGGTCATCAGATTTGCATTAATAGAAAATAAGCAGACTTATTTTCTAATATTCTATTGCTTTATTTCATGCACGGGTTATAAAGCTCTTTGACTCGCTTATGTTATTACTTTTGGATAGTAACCAGTCAAAGGTAATCGGGTGTTACATTGTCTGGTAGGGAATCAGGTTTTCGTTCTTTCATTTTTGAAGACAAAACATTAAGATTGTGATTCTAATGATTTCTTTGAAAACAAGAACGCTTGTAAGTCCTCTGTGCAAGAATTGTAATTAATTCCCTCATTCCTCTAATAGAAAAAAAGGTTATAAAAAATTCCATTTGTAAAATCGCTGTTATTCCCATCGATTAGAATGTTTAGTAGATCAATAAAAAGTCGGTATATTCAATGCTCATCTATTGTCCTTACGCTCCTATATTTCGCCTCTCCATATAGTGCTCGTGTTTTTGCTTATGAAACCTAACTTGCGCCACTTGTTGCACAAATGTCAGTTTTCTCTGTGATCAACTCTGACACGGAGATGTTAGTTTTAGTTCAACCTGAATCTCAGTTGAATGTCTGTTTAGCTCATATCATTACCGTCAGAGAGAAAAAAGATAATCATGGAAGAGGCGGTAAGGACGAAGAAAGATGGCATGTGAAGATAACTCAGCTCTTGATCGATGTAACCGACTTAAAATGATTCATTAAGTTTTAATAATCGTTTACTTTGATTTGAGCCATTTAACTGATTGGTTTTAATGACGTTTCTTTTCTTGTCGCTTGTATATACAAGGAGTAATAGTTTAACCAGGAATAGTCCTGCAAAGGCAAAGGTCCCTGTTAGCTATTCATGATACCTTGTTTGTGAAGCTATGTAATTTGTGAGACTATTTATATTTATTTGAGATTTATTTATGTGAAGCTATGTAATTTGTGAGAATATTTCCATCGATACCACTATTATCGATGGAAATATTCTTGGAACTAGTCTTTCTGAATATCTTTCAATAGTGTTGTCAACGTGTTGCTGGATGTCAGGAATACCAACAATTGCTTGTCCTTTCAGAGCATTTTTCAATTTGGGCAATAGCCAGAAATCATAGGTGAGTAGGAACTCGGAAGCTCCTAACGCATCAAGAGCTTATTATGGAGAACCTACTTCTTAAGCTGTAGATCGAGTCTTTCCTCTAAGTAGATTTTCCTATTCTTTTTATTCTTTGTCTTTTGGCTGCTAATTCTTACATCATAGCGAATATCTAGCAATTCTTTACCTCCCCCCAACTCCGCCATTTAAATACACTCGGTTAATTAATTGAAAGATTTACCTACTAATTAAAGAAAAAAAACGTAATTAATTACATTAATTACAGTAAAGTGTCGTAATACATAATTTTGGTAAGTAATGATTTAGAAGCATGTAATTTTTCTGTAATTACTTTATTACTGTAATATCTTTTCTTTGTAAGTCTAAAATAATCCACTGAAATATTGTGAATCCTATTGGAATGCTAATATGAACTCATACACTCTCAAATATGCGCCCTCATACAAACACTTCAGGCCAAACCATTAAATTTAGTAACACGTTAACATTTTTATGTTCGCTTTATCAAATGATGCTTATCACAACTTAACACCAGCTTCCATGTTTATAGCAGCCACTGATTGCACAGACGCTATATACTGCATTTAAGGAAAACAAAACAAATTCTATCGGCCATATCTTTAGAAACAACGAGTGTAATTTCATTAGATGAGTGTTTCATGTGAATTTCATATCAAATTTAATTTATTTTTTTAATGTTTAACATTTTAATGCTTAACATTTCCAGGCTTAATAAAATGGTTAAGTAAACAAAATTAACAGATTTTGAGTGTCGTAATCTCTGCTGATGGAAAAACATTCTATTCAATAAGAGAAATTTCTGATGAATTGGGAAGGTTACCAAAGGTATTTTTGGAAGATCCTGAAGCCTACAGAAGAAAAAACCCTGGATGGTGACTCCAGCTATTACAGAAGCTATGGACAGGAGAGTTATTAGAAGGATCAAATTTAATCGTGGCATGTCCAGCACTAAAGTAACGAATCTTCTTATGAGGCATAAACGCGTTCGATGAGATGATATCTATATAAAAATCGCACGAAACGATGCAAGAGAAAGCAAAAACCTCGACTGACGAAATTGAATGAAGAACCAAGACTGACCTTCGCTAAAGATCTCTAAACCTGGTACTAAGAATAGAAGTCCGTATTGTTTTCTTATGGAAATAAATTTAACCCTGATGACCTGGATAGATATCGATATACTAGAGTGACCCTAGCATACCACTAGAATACTTTTCAACTAGAGAAAGTGGTGGAGGAAGTGTAATGGCATGAGGAGTATTTATATACTGTAGGAAAGATGGTCCTGTAGGTGGTTGAGGGGAGCATGAATTTGCACATTCATACGTACGTTTATTTTCTTCGACAATCGCTGATAAGAGACAAAAAAAATGGGATATGCGGTGAAAACTGGATTTTTCAGCAGGACAATGCGGCTATCTACGATGGAATTGGGACTTTTTGAAGAGAAAGGGATTAGAGTTTTTCAGAGGTTGGTTTATTCTTCTGATTTGAATGTTACAGAAAACTCTTGGGAATATATTTCTATGTAAGTTTACTTAAATGGAAGATAGTATGGCTCCGTAGATGAGTTAACATGTGCCATTTTTAAAGCTTGGAATGCCATGCCATCTGAGTTCATTAAAACCCTCGGAGTAAGCACAAATGAGTTCTATGAGGTCATACTTGTTAAAGCCAATGCCACTCATTATTGGAATACTGTATACTGACTAACATTTGTTATTTCATGTGTTATTTCAATCATTTCTAAAATTTTGTCCGACATATTTTCTATTAAAATGATATTCGTTGAGTTACGCACAATTCTTCTGAAACTCTTTTTACATATTTTATTTAATCAAACCTTAATCATATCTTCGGGTCCTTTAATAATTTGCTTTGCATGAAAATCTATGAATTGCTGAATTTTTTTATAAAATGGGAATGTACAGTAATTGTCCATACCTACATAGTTGAAGTTGACTCAGGCTGAATAAAATTACCTCTAAGACACATAACTCCTAAACGAATATTTTATATATGATTTCCATGTCGTTGATGATGTCTTAAATGTCTTATAAAACCTACAAGTAACTTGCCAGCCATTCCACGTTGACTACAGGCGGTTCTTCCAACTGAGATCTTATTATTTGGATCTACATTTATGATGTCGAATAAGTCCACTGACTGACCTATACACTCATAGACGCTGCACGAAATGATATTGGTAGATGGAAGTATTTCCGTGTTCACGTTTGTCGCTGATGAAACCGGCCCCCAAGAAACAGACACGGCCACAACAGAAACTCCTTTGTGCTCATTTCGAGAGGAGGGTTGACGTCTTCCATCTAGCCCGTTTCAGCTCAGCTCCGCGGAAAGAACTCTGTTAGTCTCAAAATTTTCAGCACCATTAGCAAACAGTTGTTCAGTTATATTTCATCATCAATTTTAAAGCAAAAGGATTTAAAATCTTGAGCTTCGAACGTTTGAAGGGCTCAATCGTGGGTTAGTTAATGTGGAGCAATCTTTTTTTTAGAATTAAGTAAAAAAAGACGCAATCGAAAAGAAATGAAAAATATTTACTAAGTTGAGCTTCGATCGTTTGAAAGTCTCAGTCGAGGATCAATTAAAATGGATTAATCTCTTTTTAGAAGTAATGGCTGAGACTGGCTTGTTCACCATTGTTCTACATAAGGACTCAATCGAGGGTTGAAGAACAATACCAACTCCGAACTAATAGTCTTGAAAAGTGGCTTGTTCAATATTGTATGAGACATTACTTAGCTGAAGACAGTACAAGGATCAGAAGTATTTGAAGTCTGAGACCTGCTTGTTAACAGTTGATCCCAAAACAATCAAGAATATTTAACTATTTAAGCGTAGTACCAGATTAACGATAAGGATTAATCATATTACATTTAAAATGACTGGAACCGTAGTTTCTTTCTATCGCACTTCTTGCTCGAGGAACTCTCTTCCGTCTTTTTGCTTCCCATTTAACTTAGATCTTCAAACATTTTAATGCAATGACAATCATTATCTTCTGTTTTCTTAATTCTTGTTCGTTTATTGTCCTCTGTCCTTAACAGAAGTTTTCTCATATTCTCTAACATTCAGTAGTTCCTTGCATCGAAGTGGCTTTATTGCCTTGCTTGGAGTGAAATGATCAAAAAAATTACAAACTATTTTTACTCATGCCGGTACAAGACCATCAGTAATGAATGAATATTGTAGCAAATGCTACGGTTCCCGCATTTTTCGCGTGCTCATATTAAATGCATTCAGGTTGCCAGGCGAAATCTGTCAATGTTAATGCTTATATGTCGGGAGAGCTGCATGTTTAAATATTCATCATTTCAGGTAACATTATATCGAGGCAGTTAAATCTTATTAAATGCCTCCTTAGAATCATTTTCTTTATATTTTTCTGGGTTATTGATAGAAGTTTACCTGCTTTATAAGTTCTATCACGATGCTAGTAAATTATTTATGATTTATGTACAGTGGTGAACTGGGTCTAAAATTTCTATCAGGAAACCTTGTAAAAGGGCCCAATCAAAAGGACCCATTTAGTCCCCAAAAGTAGTGATGGACCATCATTTTGGGGCTCACCGGGAAATTTCCCGGTATCCCGGAGGGCCAGTCTGCTACTGTGTATGTATATTTTAAAAATTTAGGTCTCATCTCTCACATGCTACAAGACCTGTAATTATCTTAATTCGGACTCGAAGACAATTAAACTTTTGGTACTGAGTATTTTAATGAATGGCCGATCTTAGGCTTATAACAGCATGGCACTTATCATAGCTGTATGGAACAACTCACTAGAAGGGAAAAAAAGCAAGCACAAGAAAGAGGAAAAATGATGGTATAATCGTTGCGCATACCACCATAACAGGTCAACATTCTTTATAAAATATAAGGCCGTGCAGGAAGAAATCATAAAGTGGAATGTCTAAGGACGAAAACATTAAAGATACGGAAGCAAAATAATACATTTAAGAATATTATTATAATTAAAATAATGATGATTTGTAGCAGTAGAAGTTGTAAATCAGAACAAAACTGCTGCATTTTGAGAAACGGCGAAAAAGAAAAGAAAAAAAAAACGAACAGAGAAAAAACAGTCAGCTGTAGGCTACAATTATGCTGAAATCGTGTTTATTCCCTAACGTATCATAGTACAAACTCGGGTTGTAGGGCCGATCAAAAGAATTAACCGTACTGATGACTAAAACAGGTATAGTTTTTCAAGTCGGCTGGTGGGGATTCTACGCGGCCTTTTTTGAGTAAATGGCCTGTGACACACTTGCAAACATTAACACGAAGGGTCGTGGGCAGAAAGACACACTCACACACACACACACGTTCACACAAAAACATGTAAGCATATGTTCGTATAAGTACACATACATAAACAAATATGCATAAATATACATGTCTAGATACAAATAACAAATGCTAAGTCAGAGAAAAACAAACTCAATGTAAGGTTGAATCAAAAGTACTTTTGTTTTTTTAAAGATTTTTATTGCAAAGCCTCTTTTTGTACATATCGAAAACCTATCTATAATTTCATTATAAGTTTATTATTTTATATTGAATGTATCTTAGTACTGTTGTGTACATGTCTTCAGTACCAGGTCACAACTAGAACCCCAGACACACTGTACTTTTCGAAGTATGCTTTCCGTGCGTATTAAGGTAGATTTTTGTAGCGTTATTCTTTATACTTCAGTGGAATGGAACTTAGTTCTCCGTCCATTAGTAGACGACTTTAACATTTTTCCAGTACTCTGACAACCTCGCAATCTCTATCTTTGGTTCAGAGTAGTTGCTGATCTTTTCTATTTTCTATGCTCTTATACTGTAATCAACAGGTATGGCCACATCAATTATTTAGCATTTCTTTTCAGGCGTGTTGAGGACGTCTATATCTGGTCTTCGCTTTTCAATAATTCGATCTCTTTGAAAATCTTTCGTACTCTCTGTGTACCAACATTTTACAGCCACTGATTACATGTGTGACATTCTCTTGTTTCACTTCATAGAGCCTACATATTGGGTCATCTGTCGTGTGGCACACGTTGCAGTCTCTGGCTTTCGTATGTAAGACTTGGACTTGCGCAGCCATGATTACACTTTCAGTCCCTCTTTTTCAGGTCACTGTTGGAAAATGGAGAGGCATTCTATTCTGAGTTTCAATACTGCTGAAGTTGAAGGAAATGAATTACAACGACGTGCCAAAAGATATAGGATAGCCGTATGTAAATATAATGGTTCATGGCACCACCTTATCTTAACGTCATGAAAATTCGAAGATCTATATCCGTAGTGCTCCGAAACCTGGTGAGCCAGTGCGAATATTGGATTATTAATGACAAGGCGTTGTGAATTATCGGCGTTTAAAAGGGGTGTCAAACCGACTAGACATTCCATTTCTGAAATTGTTAGGACTTGACATGCCTTGATCTATGGTGCTACAAGCGAATCAGGTATGACTGAGGGAAAGCATTATCGCTCGCAGTAGACAGTACAGTGGCGAATTATTGACCAGGAGTTTCTGATAAGAATTGTCTGTGGTCAGAGACAAGCGATACTGGGCCAAATCCCATTCGTATTCAGCGCAGAAGGTACCAGATGAATATCCTTCAGGTCGATTCAGCTATCTTCAACTTTCATGAGATATGGGAGCAGAAAATCACCGGGATAGTCCTGTCAAGACAACAGCACCGGATGCACGAGTCATGGTTCCAACTGATTTAGGCTGATAGTAAGATTAGGGCGTAGCGAAGACCTCATAAACCTGTTCTCACAAAGGCACTGTGCAGTTCTATAACAGTGTGGTGTGTCATCACGTGGCATTGATTGAGTCCGCTTAAAAAAAATCATTGATCGGTGACCGTTACTTTTCACTGCTTTGTTATCATTTTTACCCATTCATGGTTTATCCTGACAGGAGTGTGTAGTTTTTAATCGGGTCAAAATTGCCCAGAATTGATTTGAGAAGCATTCTAGAGACTTCCGACGAAGAGTCTGGCCATCACGTTCACGCGACATAAACATCATCATGAATTTATTTGGTAGAAAGACTACTCAAACCTACGATCCTACAAACATGAGGGAAATGTAGACAGCTATTAAAAAAAGGCTTTTAGAAACATCTTTCCCAAGATCATCCTAAGTGTTGTGGACCCAGAATAGGTCCGAAAGAAAACTCGAACTCAGCAATTTAGTGAAAACATATTATTAAACAAAAAGAACGAATACAAAAGTGTTGCGCGTCCAACTGACGGCAAAGTACAGTAGTCAACTCGTCAACTGTAGACAGCGATATTTAGTTACCCCCCCCCCATGAGGGTTACATATGGCAAAAGGCCGGGTTTAACGTGGGAACTCTGATCCCGTAGGCTCGGCCAAAAATATTCCCTCTTTGAACCCGCATAAACGGGTTCAGGGGCAGTCAGCCTCCCCGAATGAGTCTCTGCCCTTCGGCGGAGCCTCGTCCGGGTTCCTCTCCGCCCGAAGGCAGAGAGTTCGACTGTTTGGCTGGCACAGGTCAACTGTAGACAGCTCTCTTGAGAGGCATAATCTCCCCGTATATATAGTAATAGGACGAGTTCATTTAGTCCATAAAGATAGGTCCCATAACACTAACTCTTTTAGAGTCAACACCACGTCGAGTTATTGCAGATTGTTCTATCAACTATTCCATGAAGTTTGGCAAGTCGACCTAATATCCAGTCATACGGCTCGAAACTGTCTTAAACATTTGTCCTTTGAAATAATGGACGATTAGCAGTTTGTGGTTATGAGGATTTAAAATGCATGGTAGAGAACTCAACTGCCGATACTGCAAAACTGCCATATGTCGAGTATTACATAAACTTTAAAAACATTTGATTGGAAATTCGATTCAACCAAATGTAAACATTTTTTTAAAATACCAGCAAACACAATACTCATCAAATAACAGTCGAAAACAAGAAAATTGCATTCACGTATATAATAGGAATTAACATAATGAGTTGAATACGAAGGTGAATCAATAAATTCACAGCCTGATTTGTTGTTCTTACCGGATGTTTGATCTGAAAAGTTCACTGTATGATGTTCGAGTTATATGATTAATATTCATTACTGAATTAAATGCATTCATAAAAAAGGATATTATGTTGAAAAATAAACATTTATTATATAAAATGAACGCGTATCTTTTATTCATTATTAGACCAGGGATTTATTGATGCGCATACGTTTATTGATGTTAATATCAATATGCAATTGCAGAAAAAAATGTTAAAATACAAATATGTGCACATTATGAATAATAATGTCTGGGGGCTAGTTTTGGAACACACCCGTCTGCTAAGTTAGCAAGCTAATCCTTGTTGCAGATACTTGTTCAGTGACATTTGAATTTTTCAACACCCAAAAATGGCAACGTGGTTTTTACTGTGAGCAGACTTTAGTTATAGTTTCTGGGAGTCAGCGCATAATCTTCAGAGTCAAAATTCTTTATGACCTTGCATTTTATGTTTTATATATATTATACTTTATATATAGACAGAGTTCTTTTTTTTATATATAAACAAAGTTCAAGCAGTTTACCGATCTCCTTAATTTCTTTGATCAAAGTAGCAGTTACAGATGAAACTATATAATTTTATTTGATCGAAGACAAATGATAGAAACTCATATAAAGTATTTGCAAATCAACATAATTCTTTAAAATATTATCTGTTTAGCAATATTTAATGGATACTTATTTACAAACTCTTAGTAGAAATTTATTTACTAGGTGTTTAAAACAAATTGCACATTTTAAAAATTCGACATTATTTCTTGTTACTATAAATCTTCTATTTACTGTGTACATGTGTTTGGGTAGACCTTTCTGTTTTTTGTTTATTTAATATCTTCGGGCTTAGTGATCAAAAGTCTTAATAAAGAAGATGTACTTCCCGATAAGAATCGTTTCCTTTTTAATCAGGGAAATCGCTTACAAGAAAAGTGTGCTTCACCATTAAATCACACCCTTACTGAAACTTTCTAAGCCATTAATTTCACTGTTTTCTTTTTCAACAGCAAGGATGTCTGTTCAAATACGTGTATCAACTAAATATATAAGCTATAACAATAAAACATAATGTCAGATTTAAAAATCAGTGATATATCTTTATATTCAAAGTCAGATGGTTTCGGTATTTGGTTATCATGGAGAGTTCGTACCGCTTTTGATAATTTTGTATTTCATTTTTGTATTTCATTGTTCTCATAAGAATTATTGTAGTTGTTGTTATAAATAAATTATCTAGTGGTTGTAAGTTCAATCCATAGATTAGGTAATATACACTGAGTCTGCAAGAACGCGCAAGAACTGGCATCACAGGGACAAAATAACACAATAATGAACGCATGTCCATATAAACTGAAAATAATGGACAACTGAAGATAGCGAGAATGTGCTTGGCCAAAACGTTGTGACTATAATAATATCTAGAACAACCAAGATGAGAAGAACAGTTCGAATATTTCAAAACATATTGCCTATCCTTCATGAAATACGAAAAAAATCAAAGAAGTTTTACAAAATTAAAGTGAACAGTGTTTTTACATTAAGCGTAACTTTGAATTGCTGAATTCCCATAGTACTACTTGTAACTATATATTCAAAGTGTTACTGTTGAAAGTCTTGCAATTTAATTAATTTGTTCATGCAGATTGGGAGTCATTGTTTTGGTCGTTATTGCGCAGGTTTTTCATATAAGAACATATGTAGAAAGTGATGTGCAATGATACACAAGAAACAGACTTACAACTTCCTAAGGGAACATAAAATAATTTATGCGTGAATACTAAGCATTAGCGCTATTTCATTCAAATACTCTTGAGAAATTCAAGAATTTCAAAACTACGATTATATTTAAAAACGAACACGTATTGAAGGCATGGATAAGTTAAAGAAATCCAGTTAACTTATAATTTGAAGGAGAATCTTTTGACGAGAGGAAATGAACCGTTGTTTTGTTGACAAACATGTATGCGCATGAACTCAGTATAATGAGCTGAATGCAACGTTTTTCGAAGATAAATCTTCATACATACGCATGGCACCTATTTTGAAGATTCATAGATAGTTGGGGATAAATTGAAATATGAAACAGTGCTTAGTAACTCTGGTAATCTTCAGTTTATCAGTGTTCATGAAAGATTTTGAATGTCATCGTTTTTCTTAAGTGTTTCACGAGAAATCTTTATACTGGTTTGTGTTATCCCAGATTCAGTTTGACAATACTTCCATCAGTAACCTAATATCTTTAAGAGTACAAATATTCAAACTTCAATCTATCTTTCCTTTACTTCTTTGTATTTAAATGTAATATTGTCCAGTTCACACTCCTCCAAAGTCTTTTGAGCAGGAGTAGAGGTTTATCCTTTGTTTCCTGTTTAGGTTTCCGGTTATTTTCAAAGTCTTTTCCTTATCTTTTAATTCCAGTAATCCCTTGCGTATTAGTGACATTATTGCCTTGCTTGAGGGGAACTGATTAAAAAGAAACGTGTTTTTCGACACCTTTTAGATTTTAGATTTAAAAAAATTCTTGCTCAGTTTATCATGGAAACTTTTTTTCGAGATACTTACCACGTATGAGCTTCTGCTCAAAATGTCTGAGTTCTTCGGTTTTTGTTGTCGACTTCAATCAGACATTGAATATATCATCGTGCCATAACAAGTCGTAAGGAAGAATGAGCCCGAGTTCAATGGAGTGTATTATTAATGAATTTATAAATAATTATAGTGTTGTCATACAGCAGGTCTTGTTTGATTTTGTTCTTAAAAAAATACAACAAACGCACACGTGATACTCGAATCAGAACACCATCGCCTTTGTGCGTATGTGTATGTGCGCGTATTTGTGTGAGGGAGTGAGAGATATGAAAGATGAATCCAACATTCTTGATCTTCTCAATAGATTTCTCGTTAAACAAATAGTTTTCCTTCATTTCTTATTAAAGTTTATTTTTCATTTGCTTGTTCTTATTTTGAATATGACCTCTATGAGTTTTATGGATAGTGCATATACAGTCGCGTGTCTAGGCATCCCAGTACCTGTCCTTCTTCAGGCTGGTTTGGAATTCAGAGTTTTCCTTCTGCTAGACTGATTGCTACCTCAAAGCAAGAGAGACCAGTCAGCCCTGGTATTTAACCCTGGTTGGCGAGAAGAGATGGACTCATATCAATCCCAATTGTGCGAAAGTAGAATGTAACGAACTCTGTTAGAATTCGACTCGCTGATTTCTTTCTGCTTGCCACAAGCCATTACACAACCCACTCATCCAAAGATACCTCCATCATATAGCTGAAGTTGTTTCATTTTCTCTATTAACTGTAATGATTGCTACAAGGAATACATAGGTAAAATTTCGTGAAATTTAAATAAAAGATTATATAAACACAAAAGAGATCTTTTACAAAACAACACACTTAGTGCTTTATTTGCTCACCGTAATGAATTTGACTATAATTTCGACTTAAAAATGTTGCTTTAATAAAAAGAGAACATTTACTGCTTGCTCTGCCGATATAGACTATAGCCCCTAGGAATCACTTCCTCTGTCTGTACCGGAGTAACATGTCTGATTGCAACAGACGTCTTTTTATCACTGCTAGTAATGAGTGCAAGCTTGTCCTCAATGAAGCAAAGTTACTGTTTGCTGATAGAATGAAACAATGTACTGCATCACGCAAGTTTGGTTATAATGATTACTAGCGGCTCTGCCAGAGTGTGCTGACCTACAGCAAATCCTCAATCCCTCCTCCATTCAACTAATTCGAAGTCCTTACATCCTCAGCTGATAAGGCTGAATACTTTGCGCGGAAATTCTCATCCACCTCAACACACGACTCACCTGATTTTCACCCTAGAACTGAGGCTATACTGAGTGATATGTGCATAACCCCGTCGAGACTCTCATAAAGCAAGTGGTGGTGACGGAATACTAGCCGGTGTTATAAAAAATGTGTCCCTGAGCTGGCTCCAGTTCTCTTCCAATTATACAACTATTGCCTCGTTAATTCTTGCTTTCCAAACTGTTGGAAGTCCTCTTCCGTTGTCACAGACTTTGAGAACTCTGAAGACCTTTCTGACCCATCTAATTACCGTACCATCAGTCGTCCACCTCTCTTCTGTTAATCTCGAGGTTATCGACAAAACGAACCGACAGGTATGAAATACGATCGGTCCTAACTTGGGGTTTCGACTCCAGTCACTTTCTCACCGACGTAATGTGGCTTTGTTCTTTTCTCCTTTTTTTTGTCTTTTCTATAAATATTTTCATGGCAACTGCCCTGACGAGCTATTTTCACTGGTGTCCGACTTCAGGAATTTAAGCCTACTACTAGGTTGGCATCTCGGTTCCACACTTTTACCGTCAAAACAGTTAAATGTAACCGCCTCTTCTATACCAACAGCTTCTTCTCTCGACAGTGGAACTCCCTTCCTCTTACTCACTTCAAAAATTTAAATTCACTGTCAATCGACATCTTCTTTTGCCTTGATCTCCGTTTATTTCTTTATCCTTTCCTCACCCCATCATACCCAATCTTTTCACTTAATTACATTCACTGCAGCCCCTTGTGGAATAGTGGCACTCTTGTCTTGTTTTGGGTAAATTGCTTAAAAAAAGGCTAAAGTGTATAGAAAGTGCTTTGATTGCCTGATCATCCACAGTAAATTGGTATCAGATTATATCATGTCATCTTCCTTGTCAGGTCTATTATTCCGATATGGGATACTAAATAATAAAAGTGATAAAAGCAAAACTACAAGGAAACTGAATACAAGTGACTAGACTTCATACTCAGATTTGAAAAGATTAAAATTTCAATATTTTAATATTTTGAGTGTTTCCTATCTGTTCATAACCAACGTTTGCGTTTTTATACTCCATCCTCTCCTTCCTCAATATATATATAATTTTATCGAGAAAAATATTACTTTATGAAATTCGGAAGGACAAAACGTGTCAAAAACTTTTTTTTTTCATTTGAGTTCACCAAAAATGTATACACATTTCAGGACAGGAAAAAATTGAATAAATATTGTAATACTAAATTTATTCAGACCTCAAGAGATTAATACAAGTTACCTTTGGACTCTACAATCACAAGCGATGCAACATGGTGAACTTTAGCTTCCAGAAATTTATTAGTACGGCGAACTAGTGCTTGAAAAACATTGAGCAAAGTGTCCAGTGGGATTGCTGCGCATGCGTTTTCAATTTCTTGTTTGATGGCCGCCATTTGTCTAGAAAATATCGTACTACATTAAACAGTATTATCTCAATTTGATAAAACTATAAAAGACAAATGTTTCCTTTCCTGAAATGTTTAAACATTTTTATGGCGGAGTCTGTATATATATTTAACTTAAATACATATATGTCGGTATCCAGGTTAAAGTTTATTATTGCACATATCATGCTTGTTTATACTTTTAATATCCGAGCTATTTTTAAGGACATTCTTCAGGAGATAAGCGATCATCACTCTCTACAGATTCCATTTTTTATTACTCGTAATTTGTTATGCCTTCATGGGAAAGATGGTGGAGTGGTTGGCGATTGCCTTTTCCACGGTATGGAATTTCTTTCTCTTAGACTGGTTGTCACCCAAAATGAAAGCGTTCAGTTTACCTTACTATTTCCTCAATATCTATGCGGGAGGGGAAGAGTAATAGATTCATGGGTTTTTGTTCGAAAGTGAAGTCAACAAATCAGAACGGAAGTTGAACTCGGCTCATCGCAATGTCGAGAATAAATCTCCAGAACAGACCCCAAAACCGGCACTCCATGGAAATATGTAATTTTGTGCGTGTGGAGACGTCGACGGGGCATTATTCATTTAGGTATCTTAAAACAGAATAAAATTCTAAATGTACATTTATACGTCCTGTAGCTGCAACCTGTCTATAAATGTTTAGTCGAAAAGCGCCCTACACTCGTCAATAAGAAAATGTTTTTCTCCATGTCAATGCAAGTCCGCAAGAATAGTACAGGAAAAATTGAAATTTGGTTGATCTCTACTATCTGACCCGTCATATTCACCTGATCTTGCACCAACCTATTATTACCTTTTACGATCGCTTCAAAACACTTTGATGGAGAAATCTTTCTCTGATGAAATCCAGATTTAAGTGTTCGTCGAAAACCTTTTCACAGCAAAAGCTACAGAATATTAATTAAACGATATCAAAGAGTTGCTTGATAAGTAACAATAAGTCACTGCAAATAATATTGAATAAATAATCGAGCAAAATATAAATGTAACTTTTTTTTTATAAAGAAAAACGACACTTATTTATGTCTCACCCTAATAGATGGCAACTTGTTCATTTAGCAAATAATAATACATCAGTTGTTTTAGTTGTTGTCACAATATTAATGGTATAAGCTTTACTAGTTAGAAATAGTTGCTTCCGAGTTGGGCCAGTGCTTTGCGAAAGTCTTGGAGGGAATGCTTAGTGCGGTCAGTTCATTTATTGTATTGTGTTCTGGGCTAGAATACGAGAGCGGCATAAATATCCGCTTTTAAATCACTCTACCTCATGTTTAACATTCTCTCTTTATCTGAATAACTAGAAGGAAAAACGATCATGCGACTTGTGGCTTGACAAGTCACATAAAAACAAAACAGGTAATCGACTTTCCTTCGCCATCAAAATGTTGTTCCGTTAAAGGTTAAAGAAGTAATGAATAGACAAAACAGACGCAGAAAGACAAATCGAAGAATAATTGAAAGGGAATGTTGGTAAAAATGAAGGAAAAGAAATGGAAGAGATAAAAAGGAAAAAAACAAATACATAAAGTGAATGAATTCTGACAAAATCTAAGGAAAGAAAAGAAAAAAAAAGAAAACGTAAGTATGGAAGTAATGAAATATAAAAAAAATGCAAAGAAAAAATAAAGAAAGTAAAGAAAGTAAATAAAAAAGAAAAGTTGAAATATAAATAAAAATTGCAAAAGTAAAAAGAGTAAATTTAGATATAAGTAGGACTACATCTGGTATCATTTTTTTCAGAGTAAAAGTAAAGGAAAAAACAACATCGAATACAAAAAGAATACAACATTAGAGAAAATTATCAAAGTTAAAATTATTAGAATTCTTAACATCATGTTTATTCTTACGTTACATTACAATAATTCCGACCGTGTGGTTACTGGTATTAATCACGATCAGGAATCCTGTAACTCTTAGAGTCGTAGGGGCACTATATATATTGCAGCAATGGTAAAACAGCCTCTATTTGAATTCAGAGCTTTCCTTCTGGTTATCAACCAAGGACATGGGGTACAATCTGTCCTTTTATTTAATCATAGCTGGTGATAAGAGATGGATTCATACCTTTTCCTAAACTTATTAGCATATAAGTGAATGAAGAGAAGTCGATTGGAATTCGAACTCGGCTCTACAATTCCTTACTCCGAGCCACTATCCATTATACTCCGTACCTCTAATAGAAGTAATAGATGCGTGCTGAAGGATCAATGTAATTATAATAAATTTTTCAGCCTCAAGGTGAATATATACTTTAACTTTATCTGGCTTTCATTTTTACATCCTGTACTTGGAGACTATGATAGAGGAATTTACCAGCACAATGTGAAGAAAATTAATGACAAAGTGGAAAAGATTTTTGTGTTAGGTGTTCCGTCACGAAAATTTTTCCTACTTTGTCATTAATTTTCATAACATTCTGTACAGTATACTGGACTGTGCGGTTAGAATAACAACTATTGATGTGGGACGTGGAATCGGAGAACCGAGTTAAAATTCCAGTCTAGAGAAGTATAAATCCGTGTCTACTCCTCCAGCGATAGGTTAAATAGTTGCATGACAGTCAATGACTACTCTGAAAGCCAAATTCTGGGGAAGGCAAGAGGAAACATCTTTATGCTTCCCAAAATTGAACGGTAATTCACAGATAATAAAGAAAAAAAGGAACACGTGGAAGAGCCATTATTGCATACGTTCTGAAGGGATATGGCAAAAAAACTGTATTCCTCTACTCCTGATATTTACTTTCAACATGCATAGACAAGATAGTTGAGGAAAGCAAGAAGAAGGGACTAACTATTAATTGCCTGAAATTGGAATACATGCTTGTCAGAAAAAAGAAGATTCCGAAATAGAAGTTATATATAGGGGGCTTCAGAAGGAAGCAGGTGTCAGGATTTATTTATCTGGGGAATGTAATAACAGACGACGGATAGTGTGACACATAAATTTGAAGGAGCATAGGAATATCGAATGATACTTTTTAGAAAATGAGTTAAGTATTAAAGGATCAAAGACTAACATTTGAAAGGAAGAAAAGACTGTTGGAATTCTATTTAATGTCTACCCTTCAATATGGCAGGGAATTTTAGACAATTTCATCACAAATGAAGAAAAAACTTGAAAATAGTGAGATGTGATTCTTCTGAGTAATGTCAAAAATGCCATAGACAGAGTATGTGACAAACGAGGAATTTTTATGGAAAAACTGATGACAGCGATAAAAAAAACAGAGAGCTGAACATTTGTAAACATATAATGTAGAAAGAAGGTTTTAAAATTTAATACTCACAGGATACACAGAAGACCAGAAAAGCCGAGAAATAGATTGGATAAATTACTTGACATGTTGGAGTAAATGGATGATGAAAATACCACAAAGAAAAAGTTCATAAAAGAGGAAATTTTACTTAGAGCAATAAAAAAGAAAGCTATAGAGAACTGTGTTCCTTGAGAGCCTGAAGATGCCTGACACACACAC